>OMKN01017522.1:7866-21779 GCA_900302345.1 Melanonus zugmayeri
GTGGTGGTGGTGTGGGGGGGGGGGGGTCCACTATAGAGCAGAACAGTACATGTGACAGCAGGGTCAGAGTCTGAATTTTCCCCTACGCAGCCTCTCCGGTTTCCCAGTGGAGACCTGTTAACCACACTGCGCTAGCAGTTCCGCTACTGCCAATGCGACAGCGCCGCTGCTGCACATCCGATGCCTTTTACCGTCCCGCATTCGCTCGCTGTCTTATCCACCCGCAGAGGGAAAAATATCTGCTCCAATTATGCGAGCGCTTCTTTTACCCTGGCCTGGTTTAATGTTTATTTAAAGTTGGGAAGTGAGAGAGTGTTGGCAGAGGAACAGAGAGTGGCAAACGGAGACCAAATTACACCGAATAACAACATGAGTGACAGACCTGCCGGCCTGCAGCCTAGGCTACACTTCACGTCAGGAATAGAACAGGGGTGTAATCTTGGTTTAAAGTAAGGGCACTTCACAACCTTTCACAGGGGTAAATTGGCTTCTTTGTGAGTGCAAATTAGGTTCTCCATCCAGCTGAGGCAAGAGAGATGCCTCGACAAAACCCCCTCTATTCACCCTTTTATATTTCAGCAACCAATGCGTTTTTGTTTGCACCAGCCCACGGTGGAGTCGGGCGACGTCGTATTTCAACGTCTTCTGAGTGTGTGACTGTCCGGTGTTTCTGTGGAACCGCCTCACGTGGGGCTGTTTGTGATTTTCCAGATAAGTCACCTTGAGGGCGCCTGTGCAACGATGATGTCACCAAGTTTCCATGAGGGAGGAAATCCCCCCCCCCCACACACACACACACACACTCGTCCACCACATTGTGCATTCACACGTTCCTCCTCCTCCTCCTACGCTTGCAGCTACTGTTTGCATTCGATGCATCAGACTAACCCGCAATATTCAGACTCTCTCTCTCTCTGTGATTGCGAGTAAATGATCCGGCCGTCTCTCTCTCTTTGTTCTGTTCAGTTCGATATTCTTCCTCTCTGAGAGGGAGGGCCTACGGTGGCCCCTGTGAAAGCACTTTTCCCTGACTTGCTGTCACTCTCTGTCACGAGAGAAGAGTGTCAAGACAAGGCCATAGACGGGGGGACGTCCGAGCCGCCCGGGAGACTGGAGAGGACAGGGGAGACGGAGGGGTTACCAGGGTTCAGTCCACTCATCAGTCAGGATGGACAACCAGTGTTAAAGTGTGGTGTTAAAGGGGAGGAGTGGAAAACACTCTCTGATATCATGTCTGTCACACTCGGCCAGACGGATCAATCACTGTCCGAGAGAGACGGGCCGTAGCGTTGCCCGTGAGATTGGCTATCCCTCTCGGCGGTATAGCTTCTGATTCCTGATTGTAATCCATCAACTTGTCTTGAACCCCCGTGCAGCGCCGGTCGACCGAGTCCGACATCCCGACCGCATCTGCTCATCTTGGGACGCTTTGGTTGACTGGGCACTCGGAACAGGTTCAGAATCAATCTTGGTGATTTGTAAAACTCTTCAAAAATCTTTACTACTCATGTTTTCCTTTTTCCTTTGAAAGGTTATGGTTGTGACCATGAATGCGGGCGGTGACAGCAGAGACGGGGAGATGTTTGTGAATAGCTGTGGCGCCAACATCAGGAAATGAAGATTGATTGTTCTAATTGATCTCCAAATGATCTTTTTTCATTTTTGCAGTAGAGCAAGTGCTGATGAAGACCGATGCTTACAGCTAGTAAACATAGGGATAAATCTAATGCCATTGCATCAAGAGCATATAATTGATGTCACAATCGCTGGATGGGGTTGTACAGTTGCATGATCAATCATAAGTATTGCTACGGACAATTTAGTATTCCCTGCTATTTGCTATAGAGATATAACCCTAAGGTGCAGAGTTTGATGTCCGCAGTCTAACCTGTAGGCATCCTGGAGCAAGATCCTATCGCGCCTTAACACTTCCTTAATGACACGTATCTGTATCCACTGTAAGTCGCCTTGGATAAAAGTGTCCGCTAAATAACTAAATAGTAAAGTAATACTACTTTGAGCTTGATTGAATGCCTAGAAGAATGGCTCCAGCAGGCGCCGTATGTTCACTAGGCAAACTTTGGTCCCGAATGCTATTAATCACGTCCCTGAGACAGGTAAGGGGCCGACGTAGGCTTCTCAAAGGCTAACTCTCCAAGGTGGAGCGTACATTGAGATTATAAATAGTGTCCATCCATCTCTGACACAGTCCTACAGCACCGGCTCACTAAGTGGTGTGTTTAATTACCACCGTGTTGTTGTATTTATAACATTGTACAACGTAGTCTATGTAGGTTTAGTAAAAAATGACTCAATTGTAGTTCAATTTATCCTAATGACACCTGAATTCCATCACGCTGTATCTACAGAGGTTGATAGAAAGCAAGTGTCATTGGGTGCTTGACTGAGTATATTTACAACATATTTATCAGACGCTTGTCACCCAAAGTGACTTGCAGTAAATGATGTCATGTCATTAATGAGCAGGTAGGGGTTAGACATCTCGCTCTGGGATGCCTACGGGTAAAAGGCTGCAAAACCCTGCAGAACCCTTCAGCTGGGAGTCAAACACCCTGAACCACTACCACTACCCTGGAAACCATTTCATTTCATATTAATTTAATGATTTCCTGCTATTATTCATCTGCCGCGAGGATGTAAACTTTAACGGTCGTCTGTCAGCTCTGCAGATTGAGATCTGACCTTGATCCAGGGTCAGATCCTCCTCATTGTACATCAATAAAACTACAGCCTGCGACCTTTCTGGAGCCCTGCGAAGGTCATCCACACCACAAAACACGGGTTGATGCTCATATCCGTCCTCTGAATGACAGCATTATGGCCGTTATCATTCAAAAGATATTGTAGAAAGAAGCATGTATATTGAAATATTAACATATTTCAGACCCCCCCCCATACGTATGACTAGCTGGACAGTGTCTGTACATTTGCACATGTTGCTATTTATTTTAAAAAGGAAAAATTCCTATTACATCTGTAGTATAGCCAGGAACAAACAGCCCTAGTTTCTGTTAGGTTTTCGAGTCTCAAGAGTAATGTCTTGTAGCCTACTTCATAAAAAGCCATGTTAGATGTGGCCTATCTTCAAATAGTAATAGTAAGACTTCAAATAGTAGGCTAGTCATAGTACAAATACAACAAAAGTATCTGAGATGAGAAGGGCCCAGAGCCACATGACATGAAATTGCAATGATGCATAATGGTGTAGGCTGTAGGAGAAAACATCATTGATCACTATGGTCTGGCACCAGTCAGTACTCCAGGAGTTGGTTTATGATTCTAATGAAGATGAATCTGGGGAATCGGACAATTCTACAAAGCTTGTAGAATAATCATGATCCCATCTTTATCTCCTGACAGATCAAAATAAATCATGTTTTGAATGGGCTGGTTAGGTTAGTTCCAGTAAATCGTCTCCCATCACACATGAATAAACCCATTTGCATCGGGTTGAATATAAGCTTCCACCCGGTTGTGTTCAGATTGTGCTGACTATGAGCAAAGATTGGAAGGATATTCTGCTGCTGCATTTTCTTCCACCTTCTCTCACTCAGTCTCTCCCTTTCTCTCACTTGCTGTCTCACTTTCTCTCTCTCCTCTCTCTCACTTGCAGTCTCACTCTCTCTTTCTCTCACTTGCTTGGGTTTGTGTGAATGTGTATGTGCCGTTTCTATGGAAAGTTTCCACCCACACTGACAAGGCAATGGTTGTTGTTTTTTTTTGCTTTTTCATTTATTTATATTTTTGCCAACAGAGGAGTGTGAGTAAAATGTGTTGGACACCAGAGATAGATAGCCTTGAATAGCAATGGTGCTGTTAGGTTTGTTATCTTACACAATGTAAATGTGATGACTATCAGTAATTCCATCAGAAGGGAATCGTCATGTCATGATTGAGGTTTTTCAACATATTACCAAATGTATTACTAATAATAACTTAATGCTACTTAACCTTTGCTTCTGCTTGTTGTATCCTACCATGATATCCTACCATGATATGCCCATTTGGCAATTATTGCAATAGGTGCTTGAATTTGGGGAGATTTTCCATGTCCTTTAGAGGGCTTAGCGGTAGGGACCTGTGAGGCCCTTTGAGACAAACTGTGATTAAGAATAAATACAAATAAAACTGATGTTTATACCTGCATATACTTGAGAGGTGAATTATTATATAATTATTCTGTAGAAGCAAGGCCTGCTGATATTCATCTTGTAATTTAACCCAGGAGCCATTAGTACATTGACAGAACAGACCCATCCTTGTTATTCGAGGGGTTCAGTAACCCAGCAATCATGACTTTCCCTGCCCTGGATCCCTTGCTTTGAAAATGTAAAACTTGCTTCCGGAAAATAAGGACTGCCCTTGAAATCTAATAAGCCACAGTGTCACTGTGCTTTTATTTTGAAGGATGTCTGTAGTGTGCTCTCAGAAAGCACCAAGACAACCAAATAAACCAGACTGGCTGATTTATTGTGCTTTCATCAATTGCGTAATGCGTCCAGTCAAGGTGCCCCTGTCTCGGCCCATGTCTTTAGGAATATATCAGTTGTTATTTGAAGCGTTTTATGTCTGCTCCTTGACTTGTATTTAACCTTTAATCGAGTAATGCATGGGGGAAACCCAGCCTCCTAACAGGGAGTTTAAGATGCACCAGGGTATGTCAGGAGAAAGGATTTCACCCTGAGGAGGAAATCACAATTGATGGCACTTTGGTTACTAAAGATGACACGATGTATTTAAAAGTCAACAGTTTGTTGAGGGACACATTTTGAGGGACACATCCACTACTCATCAAATATGAAACCCAACAACATTGACCATATACAACCCATAAACAAATAGCTATGACACATGCATCTCAACTAGGGCTTTGAGTCCCACTGGAGGGGCCACCCATGCTAAGAAATGTATGCACTCACAGTAATGTAAGACACTTTGGATAAAAGTATAGCCAAATGGCAATATATAGACTAACTCATCAGATTCTCTGACCCATGCCATCATGTCACCTTGCAGGTATCGAAGGCATGGAGTGTTCCCTCCCCATGGATGGCCGGCGGGTGTCATTGACGCTGCTCTCCAAGGACAGCTTCAGGGAGTGCCAGGTCACCCTCACCCTGACCGACCTCCTCATCATCATCTTTTCGGGGATCTCTGTGTCAGTGGTGGCCATTATGACCAGCTTCTTCCTGGCATCCACGGTACACTGCTTCCAGCGCTGGAGCAAAGGCACCAAGGGTGACGAGGAGGAAAGCGAAGAGTAAGGTCGGAAGACTCGGCTGGTTTCTACAGAACCACTCTGAGCTCTGACCCCGGCCAGGTCCCAGGTCTCTCTTCCTCGGCTTTTAAAGTGTAACTCAGGATGGGGGGCTTGGCAGAATAGAGCCAGTGTTAACCTCCGTGGTGAACCTCAGAGGAGGAATTACCGAGAAGGGGGTTGTAGAGGTTGAGACGCTTTGAAACATGGAAAAACTAAATCGAAATGCAAAGACAAAGGGCATTCCCAAGAAATGAGTGTAATTCCCGAGACTTGAATTAAAACGGGACACGTTACACATGCTTAATGGAGTTCATATTATGGTCTGCCAGAGCCCATAGGCCGTCCTACAGGCTAGCTCTTCATTGGAAGCAGCTGCATACAGTACATGATGAGTACAGAAAGTACAAACCGTAAACCCAAGCTAAAGTGATGTGGAGAAGTTCTAGACGAGCCAATAATTCACCAACATCTAGTCAAAGTAAACGTCCACATTTGGATTCTGAAATGTTCAAAGTTGATTTCACAAGTTTGACCTGTTGAATGACCGGCGGTGCTCAGGTCCTTGGTTGTCTTTGGGGCTTCACAAAAATAAAATGAATCATCTTGTATATGACAGAAAGTTTGATATTCTAACAGACAGGATGTGATATTAACCAATGTCCACAGCATTAGACTGCCTACACATGGTGAACTGGACAGGATAGACTTTACAATGTCTGGACAGCCTCATTTAATAGCATTCAGAAATGGAAAATCACTGGCAATGGTTAAGACCGTTGAGAGTTGGGGAAACTGTGTAATAAGAATGAAGTAGTAAACATTTTGTGTCTGGTATTCAGATAGGGTATTCACATTAAAAGTATATTTATCCTATATTCAAACATTTGTACACCAAATAAAACAATGTAGACACCAAATGAAACATATTAGATATAAACATCTAAATCTTCCAGAGGACATGTGTTCCTTAGATTGATAACTGTGATCGGTGTAAAACTATATTCATTCACTATCTATTCTAGCAAACATAGTATTGCATACAGTCCATATAGAACCAATGTGGAAAATAATGCACTTTACGTGTTGAAAGTTGTACCTGATAATAGCACGGCCCTAATTACTGTTGCGTTGCTTGCCAAAGGCGAAGTCTGAATGAGTTATTGTGTATATGGGGAATCATGTTGTATAGCATATTGAGGAAGAGCTAAATCACATGTTTGTGATTTGGCTCAGATGATGGTTATGTTCTCCCAATATCTGATATTGTAGCTGACATTACTACCAATCCAGCTGTTTTATTGGAGCTCAGATATGGCTTTTATTTAGATTTTTTGGTTTTCTTCCAGACAGATATCTTATAACTAAATTTAATTTAACTAATTAAAAAAAACAACCATAAAAAGTATTGGGCTTGTGTTCAGATTATTTTAAACAGACCTTCCAATGCCTTGCAGTCTGTTTCAAACTCCGTTTGTTGCCTCAAGAATCATTGACATTCACACAGATTTTTGAATTTCTATTAAACCAGCAACCACCAAGATTAATGCATTTCTTCACCCCTAATTCATGTATCTTTCTGGATGCTTTGAATATCTTTTTCTTTCCCTACTTTTTCCAAAGCATTGCTATATTGCTTTGGTTCATGCCGTTATTGTGAGGCATGAATAATTCAGCCAATGTGAGATATGGAGCAGAAGGAATGCAAGACCCTTAATACAAACAGGCCTGGGCATGAATCAGCTGGGGGATGTAGTTCTACTCTCTATGCTACGAAACTGAGGTACGACATATACACAACAACCTAATATTTCTGTTTCATAATCATGCTCGTATAATAATATTCAGAGTCTTGTTCTCGATTAAAAAATACATTAGGATCATTATGTGCTTCATCATCATCATCGTTCTCGCAGGCCTAGCAACACACAATGACTTCGTGCAAGAATGTGGTTGCTAGAATTATATTTAAAATAAATTACAAACTTCAACAAAATATTACATTCAGCAGATTTGGGCACATCCTTTGGTTGACCGACACAATGTCCACTAATAGAAGTTGGCAGTGAATTAAGTGAAGTTGTTGGTATATCAACCTTTCTACAAAAAAAAGGATTCCCAGTGTGGAATTTAAAACACATATGTCTTGTTAAATGTCCTGCATCAACCAAAACTGGTTTGTAGAAACCATCCACGGTTCAAACTCCTTCAGGCTATCATACTCGTCTATCATTTACACCCTGCATTTCATTTAGTAGTTAACGCATCCATTTGGTCACACTAGCATGCATTTTAAGTTTACGTTACAATTACCAATGGCAGTTGAGTTACTTTTTATACAAATGATTTCTAACTACTGTGTAGTTGTTCTACAAAGGCATCAAACTTAACTACTATATTAAAACATATTAGCACGCCACATTTCTTTATTCATTGTATTAGGTAACACATATCCACACATGGCATGTGATTGTGAGATTACCATTTACGATGCAGATTTGTGTCTATTTTTCTATTTAAACCTTTAAAGTTGTTTCTTTACCAATTCAGTACAAAAGCTTCTATTAATAATTGAATTCCCAGGGTGGTACTTTGCAACATTTTGAGTTTTTAAAAAGCTTGTAATACATCCAGGATTATATTTTTCTCAGTGTAGAGATGTCGAAATGACATCTCTGAAATGATAGGAAAGTACAGAAACTGAGATGTGGATCAGGTATTGATGTTAATCGAGGCGATGCAAGAAGAAACCTTTCCAGCAGAATTCATATGTATCAGTACCTGTATTAGTGTTGGTTTAAAAAATAAAACACATGAACTCCCATTTCACTCTTCTGTACTTTTTAAGTAGATAGAGATCAAGAGAACATAATTATCATTTGGATCCATTTTCATGCAACTCTCTAAACATAATTCAGTTTTGCTGCAGCTGCAGCAAAAAATAACAAAATGTTCTGCAGTGTCTGAACCATAAAACGCTCTGTAGAAACCGTAGCATGATTCACGGCTTCTCTCAGAGGTCTGAAAGGTAAAGAGAAAATAATGCAAATCGTGAAAACATCTCCACCCCTTTAGAGTAAAGCACATCCTCTCATGACAGCAGAGGCGAAAATGGAGGCTTTGTGGTTCAACATGCTGTGGTGCATAGACCTACAGCCGTGCACACCAGCCTGCCATCATCACCATTAGGGCGGAAGACGTACACCGCCTAGTAGCTCTGGACAAAAGCATCTGCTAAATGACTAAATAGTAATGTTAAGGTAATGGTTTCATGTGTTCCACTTTAGGCCGCATGATTCTGGTTTAAGTCCAGCTTTTCTCAGTTACTTTCTTAGTTTACTGCAACCTTTGCTCAATTCAAACGAGCTGATTCCTATCTACAAAACCATTTTGTTGTGCAGTTCCACATCAAACATTAAACAGCAACGTAAGTACAGTCTATATACAGTACAACTCCACCTTGTTTTGCAGGTGTTTTCTTGTTTTGCAGGAACATCGGTTCTTGGAGAACAGCACTGCGTCATCACCGAGCCCCGAGCAGGGCTATTCATCATCATGTTTCTGTGTTCATATTAACTTTAGCCACTGACTGATGATGACGCTTTCTTTGGTCATTTTTTAAAGCTCTGCAATTGTCACTTCCTGCCTCTGTGACTCTCAAGCGCCCCTTCTGGTGGGGAGGCCACATTGCAAAAACAGCAAGTGCCCTCTGCATTTTATCCAGTCTTTAGACAAACATTAGACTTACATCTGAGACCGCGTTTCTATGAATTATACATTTACTCATTTGAGACACCAGCCTGTTACCAAAACAGATGGGGTTACAAAGCACACGCACGTGGGACTTTTATCAAACCGCTACGCCTCTTAACGGCGGTGGTAACGACGGCGGCGAAGGAAGAAGAAGAAGTCTCCTGTAACCATTTACCTCATTTGGTTACCATGGCTACACCGCCGGAGGCCTGCACTCTTGGAAGGGGAGGCGGGAGCGGGTTAGGGAGAGCGAGGGATGTGAGGGTGAGAGTGGCCCTCAGCAAATATAAGCCTCCCTCGCTCGCTCTCCCTCCATGCATCAGCTAACCGGACCTGGCGTCTGGAAACAGGGAGGGAGAAACACACACACACACACACACTCCACAGCGCCTATGCCCTTGTCCGCCAAAACCGTAACTCCAGTACTACCCAGCATTGATTTTGTATGCAGATGGCATGTTCCTGGGGGTCAGTGAAGGTTGTCCTTCAGCCCTTCTCCTCCACCGCGGTATTGAAGAACCATCCCTTTAATGGCTTACGCCCGGGTTCAAGGCGAGGCCGAGACGGGACTTAAAATGCAGTTTTAGAACGTGTGGGTGTATGTCGGTGTGAACAGTCTAGTTTTAAAACGTCTCAAGATTCAACCTGTCAAATCTTAGCATAAAACTTTAAAATTGTAAACCATCTCTCTCTCAGTCAATCAGTGTCCAGTGCTGATTGACAGCTGTCAAACTTGGTAAACGTGCACACCACCCTACAGTATCCCTAAATGGAATCCCATTGTGTCATGTTACCATAGAAACGGTTTTAGAATTTGTCTCGTCGTTTTGGTGTTGACGCTTTTTAATGATGGGGTCTGGTCTTTTAGGTCCGGACCTGAAGAGGTCTTTAGAGGAGGAAGAAGAGGCAGGCGTGCCGGTCCGGTGGCGCCCGGGTCACGAGAGGCAGGTGTGTTTACCGCTATCAGACGCCGGGTCACCAGACCGAGGGACGAGGCTGGGACTGCGTGCGGAACACCCAGACGCAGGGATTTAAGACGAAGCGCTTCTGGGACTCATTGTGGCGTAGAGTCCACTCATTCCCATGCAGAACACAGCCCAGACAATCAACCAGAAACATGCTGCTGCTGAACGTAGTCTGAAAGAAAATGACAGTGGACTAAAAACGATTTTGTGTTAAGAAGTTTCATTTGAAGACAATGCTGTGGTGTGCATTTGAATAACCTATAACTGGCTGAAGGTAAATCAATCTTTTCCAAACAAAGAAACAACAAAATGCATGGTATTTGTTAAAGATTTCTAACTTTTAACTGTTCTAATCAGTCACATCTCTGGAGAACCTATAAATCAGCATTAACCCTTTTGTCTGTTTTCCAACACGGCCGTTTTGCGTACTGTAATCTAATCGTTTCATTCTCATTTTTCTTCTCTTCCACGAGCCAAGCGTGGGCCACAGCTGTCCGTTCCCTTCTTCCTGTGACCTGGAAACCATGACAGGAAGCTTGGAGGACTCGCAGGAAAGTAAGCCAACCCCACGAGAGGAAGCTTTGAATGAATAATGTTCCTGTGGCTCATCACGCCGACATCACCGTGTAGGGACGAGCGAGCAGGACATGAGTCAGGTTACAGAGAGCGAGAGGGAGAGAGGGAGAGAGAGAGAGAGAAGGAGAGAGCGAGAGACATACACAGACAGCAAGAGAGAGGCTAGCACCTTAATGCTTAATGCCCCAGGTTTCTGGGAGTGACACCGCGAATGTCCTCAAGGAAAGGTTCATGTATAAATATATACTACATGTGTACCGACGGCGAAAACAAGTTTCAAGTTCAGCATAGTGTTAAGTTCCAATGTTGTTGTGTAGCCCTGTATCAAAATTACAGCGCGGGTTGTATTCCAATTTTTCACAATTAAAGCGCAGGTCTCATTTCAACACATTAAAATGACATCGACCGACATGTTATCCACCTCATGAGCTGGGGAACATCTCCCACAAAACCCAGTGGGAAAATGAGAAAGAAAAAACCTACGATTATCTTTCTTTTTTTAGAAAAACTACACTCTAGAGTAGGCCAATAGGTTTGACTGCTGGAGCTTAGTAAGTAAGTAAGTCAAATTTATTTCTACAGCACCTTTCACAGAACAAAATCACAATGTGCTTTACAGGTTTAAAATACATAAAGAATACATAACAGCCAATAAATTAACAATAAGACACAAAAGACAGGACATAAAACACAGACATTAAGGAACGTTTAAATGACACAGAAACGGATGTTCTTTTAAATATATGCCGGCAATTTATAGACAATTTTAAAAAAATACACTATCTCACTGATCAATCACACAGGACTACATACATGTATTTCTTGGGTCCTCTCACATGAATGTGAAAAATACATAAGTACATATTGTATGGAATCAGATTCAAATGAAATCAATCATCAAAAAATCACTTTGCTGTAGAAGGTGATCCTACCGGCTTCAGGGAAAGGCCATATGAGCCGTGTTTGTGTCGGTGTGTCTGCATGTGTGTAAACGGTATCTGCAGCACCGGGGAAGTGTCGTCGCGGACGCTTGGGCCTCAAGCTGGCACGGCGAGGTCCGGTTCAGCTTCAGACGGGTTCAAAATCCCAGGCCAAAAGAAAACCTTAGGAAGACTACACATGAGAAAACCTTAACACAGAACACACACACCATCCACAAGAGAATGCAAAAATGATTTAAAACGCTGGGTGAGTCCCGCCCCATCTCATATATGATTGGTTGCCTGACAAGGAGCGAAGAAAAAAATGGACACAAGTCCTAATTATATTGATTTATTTATCGAAATAACCCGTTTTTACATTTTTATTTAGTCTATTAATATCACTGTTCTATTAATATCACTGTTCTTTGTTAGTGACCTGGGTGACAGACGCATGGCAGACGTGCAGCTGTGTACAGCCGTGGGCATCAATGCATGAGAGTGGCAAACTGTTGACTGACAGGCCGCCACTGTCTGTCACCGTCATCCTCCATTTACTCCCCAACCCGCGGTGATGGTGAGCTGGCACAGGCTCACGCACAAAGGAAATCCCCAAATCTTGTTGTCGATTTCTTAAGTCGTGTAGCCAGGTATAAATCCTTTTCCAGGTACAAATCCTTTTCCTCCATCCTTTTCAAGTCAAATCGTAGCCCTTAATCACAAGTTAGACTACATACTACTATACTACACCCCTAACCCTAAGCCCTCTGAAGGACAAGGAAAAAGTGAATTCAAGCGCTGTTGTTTTGTGAAATAGTTGAGTCTGTGCACTGGATCATGGAGTCCTCATGGGTGTCCTCAGTGTATTCTCCTTCTTATAATTCATATTCATATTGTTTCTCCATTACATCATTCTATCACATTAAACGGCATCACGTTACATGACATTATATTCTGTTATGTTAGATGTAAGTAGCTTGAATAACGAGCGTTAAGTGATGAGATCTCCATCGGCAGCCTCTTTGTAAGCCGTTAGCAGAATAAATGTGGACTTCGTCGCTTATGAAGATGGATTTGAAGCGCTGCCACTCTCCTCTGGAGACCATTAAAGGTTAAACGTAACAGAAACATATTATTCCATCCAGGGTTGGTTCATTGTACGATCATTATTATTATTCAAGTGGAGAAGATTTTTTGTGAGAGAGTCGAGGTCAAGGAAGACAAAGTGGCTCCATACAGTCCGAAAATACATGCATGCATTAGCATAGCGGTCAAAGGTCTAGGTCAATGCAAAGTCAATGTGAAGCGCTCAAACATGCTAATAGTGGCCACACGGAAAACCCGGTCTGTGCTTCAAATGTTAATCAACCACTCGGTGACAGAAGGGCATCGATCGTTTGTTTACCTGTACAAATTAATCCGGCACCGCGAGCGCATTAATGATGGATGACGGGACGAGGGAGTCTGTAACACAACACAACAGGAAGCCAGTAGCGCAGTTCCTGTGCTGAATCATCATCCGTCGTTTAATAAGGTCAATCTTCAGTCCCATTTATCTAACTCAACGTCAACTCGACGCGCTCAGACACATCACAAGCCCCGCTTGGAAAAGAAGTTCTTTAGTGGGGGTGGGAATGAAAGACTATATGTAGTAGGAGCCGCTAGACCAGAAAGAGAAGCAGCAGTAGTTTATATTTGTGTTATATTTGTGTTATATTCACAAGTATCGACTACATTAGAATAGATTGCTCCTTGATTCATCCCTGAGGGGGGATTGAGGCGTAACAGCAGCACACATCAGAACAAAAGCTATTTACACTATAAAGTATAAAATGAACGTCTGTATCAAAAGCAGCAAACATAGACAATCTGTAATAGAGATGTATGATTTGAAGTGTAAAACGATGGCATCACACACTTTGAGGAGTTTTGGAAGAGGGTCTGCGAGGAGGGAGCGTTTCAGACCGTCGCCATTAAACAAAGCTCTTTAATGGTTTCATGGTCTCCCGCTGATGGTATAAAACCATCTACGCATTTCTAGAGGCATGCGGTGCTGCATGCATGCAGGGCCTGACGACCACGAACCTTCAGTCAGGACAAGAACAACCATCTGAGTTTATCAAAGGTCAACCGAGGAAGATGTCTGAAGATCCATCTTGTGCGTCGTTGACATAACTTGTGTATTCAGTGTAGATTTTTATGCAAAAAACAAAACCCAGACACGATTATTTATCACCTGGTGTGATAACATCATCACCTGTCTGCTGTTGTATAAAGTTAAGGGGGGAAAAAAATCAATAAAGTTGCTATTTTTTATTTTTATTTTTTAAAGCAAGTAGACTGGAGCAAAACAAACAACTAGCTTCTGGATAATGACCAGCAACTACAAGATGACATTTAATGCCGTCCCTTTTGATAGAC
>OMKN01017524.1:0-16989 GCA_900302345.1 Melanonus zugmayeri
GTTCATAGGGGGGTCTGAGTTGGATCTGTGCTCCTCCAGCGCTCCTGTCCCTTCTTTCACCTCTGCAGACCCCACTCCCGCCACCCTGCCCCCATCCATTAGTATCTTCTTTCTCTTTTATCTCGTGTCCCCTTTTCTTTCTCTCTGGTTCCCAAGATGTTTCCCTAGATGTTTCAATCAATCAAACTTAGATTGTATTTAGAACTAAGATTATATATATTTAAAAGTATGGATAGATATTGTGAAGCCCCTCTCGCTCCTCCGTATACACAAAAAAGCGCTGTCTCCTTCACCGTGCTTTGCGTTGAAGCCTTTTCCAACCATCTTCAGCCCCATTCTGTTTTTTTCTTCCGCCGTTTCTTTTGCATACGTTCGCCTGTGTACGTGCGCGTGTGTGTGTGTGTGTGTGATCCAGATGGTTAGCTCCGGTTTCAGCTGCGGCTTCCAGCTGCAATGCAGGCGTACAAATGGATTCTGGCCACTTGACGAGTGGTTGTACACGACATCTGCCTCTCTCAGCTGGCGCCGCTGCTGCCTGCTTCCTTTTTATGCAACGGTGGCTGAATAGTGCAGGCTGGCAAAATCCAGAAAATGAAAGAAATAAACACAAACACATACACATACGTACGCACACACACACACACACACACAGACGAGTCGGTGTCTGTGGCAGAGGTTAGATATGTCTCTAACCTCTGCCACATATGCCGTGCTTTTATTATGTACTTCAGACAGGTTGACACACACACACACACACTACTCCTGCCTGCTTTCAAATTGGTTTGCTGGATTACTTGCATACTGCAGTCTGTTGGTTGCAGTCCATTGATGTAGATGTAGACGTCTTGTGGAAAATACACCTCTCAAATGATTAGGAAGTCACCTTGACATTCAGCAACTTTGAACATAGCTGTTGTTTTTCTCCAGGGGAACACGGAGGCTAGGAAGTTTGATTGAAGATAATATGCGGCCACGGTAACATATGTGACCTATACTATACTGTACGCACCCATTATAAATCCATGGTTCTCTCTCCATCTTCTCTCTTCTCTCAATTCCACTCTTTTAGTCGATTGGCAACAGTACAAGCACTGCATTGACATTGATAGTGGCGTGACCATAGATTCACCTGCAGTTATAAATTGCAATTCAGGTGAAAAATTAGGAAGAGAATAAGAAAAAAAGAATAAAAAGAATAAATTAGGAAGAGAATAAAAAAAAAAGAGATATTTTATTATAATTACAAACCATTCATTCATTTAGATGTGAGCAGTAGTGCACATAATATACAATTGTAATTAGGTAGTACAGGTAATATATGAATAGAGTACATTTTAAAGGTCACTGATGTAAGACAAATCCATCATTTTTATTCATTAGCCTCATTTTTATTGATTATAAATAATACATCCAAGGCTTTATATCTGCATACAGTGGACTTCACACAAAATAAAGGTTCACCATGGCTGGTTGAACTTGAGTGATGTGTCAGTGCAACAGTACTGAGGCTTGGCGTGTTGTCAGCAATATTCCTTGGACAACGCTAGCGTGTTTACTTTCCAACGTGAAGATGAAGGACGCTGTGGTTCACCACCATATCTGACAGTCTCTTCCTCTCTGTTTTACTAGAACCACCGACATCGAAGGCATAGACATTGATTCAGTCACTCTATATACTGTATACCTACCCTTTTGTTTAGGATCGTACTGCCATTGTATTGTACTTCCTCCCATCACAAAATAATATTGCCATGAGCCAGCTCACAGTTTGTGCAGTACAATACTGCATACAATATTACATACGGTGAAGTACAATGGTGTTGTGATGGTTATTAATCTGAACATTACTGTTTCACTAACGCCAACGCACACCCGAAAAAGCCTGTTATTGGTTCACTTTTTCAAAGCTACAATTCTTCTAACGATCTTTCTAATGAAAAACATTTTTGGGGATTGGAATTTATTTTACCATGTGGAAAATTGAGCTAACACATCGCTTGTAATAGCTTTCAACACATCTATTTATCTGTGCTCTAGGCACCGCGCACTTGACACTGTGGCTCTGACCTGCCTGGGAGCAAATATTGATGCCGTGAACATAAATAAAAATAAATGCATCCATAAATTAGCCAGCCATCCCCCCCACCGCCCCAGAATTCATCATTCCAGTTGAAGTGGCGTTCCGCCAAGGGGATTTTCCCGCTCCACTTTTGTGAGGTGGAGCAATTCATCTCGTGTCAAAAGCATGCATGCCCCATTATCATTGTACAAAATAAACAGGCAAAGAGACATGTAAACATGTTTCCCACGCGCTGGAAGAGATTCATCATGTCGACCCATTTGTTGTCGAGGCGTCCGCTGATGGCCGGCGCTGTTCACTCTCATCCTAATGACCTTCGACGGTAGCCCAGGACCATGGCGGTTGATCTCTGCTCTGCTTGATGGACGAGGTGTGGGGGGGGGGATGTCACAATAGACTCATTAACCAATCGCAGACCCTTGTTAACACACTGCAACTCAGCGGAAAGCTCTCCTTAATTACTGAAACACACGCTTTTGCCAGAGGTCTAAAGGAGTTAATTCATTCAGAAAGCAATGCACTGCACCAGCCCCGAAAAGGATTGGCTTTTGAAAATGGAAAATAAATCGAACTTTTTTTTGGAGATAGTTTCCCGTACGATGTGTTTATTTCATTTGTTTCCCCAAACGTCGACATACAACACAATGTGTTGCAATGATAAACGAGTAAATTAACTGTATGGATTTTTTTACAGGGTTAATACAAACCTTGCCATTAGGATGCAAGCATGTTTCAAATCAACTTGTATCAAGTCATTATTTATTCAACCATCATAGTGACTTTATCACCAATGTGCCCAGGTCACGTTTTCTGTCGTCCAGGCTTGACCTGGCCTCACGTAGCCGGCTCGTTCTCAACAAGACACAAACACGACTGGGAAATAATTGGAAAGTTTTGAGCCCTGTAAATTTCCACACCACCCATAAATGTTCCCAGCAGATTTTCATCTACAAAGGCCAAGGAAGCTTTATGACAGCAAAACCCCTTCTGCAGGGAACGCCTCGTCTCTCCTGTCTTTATGGGGAATTGGTTTTCACAAGATAGGCTTTAATTAACACCAACTGTGATGGGGCTAACAGCCAGCCCATAGAGGAAGGCCAGTCAGACGTAGCACCCCTCACCCCAAAGGAAAGAACTAAAGAACTCCCCAAAAAAAGGCAATAATGATAATACTGTAACATTATTAGACCATTATTCAGTGGAACTCTACATAATATACATGATGGCACAGTACTAGTGAAAATCACACATAGCGTAATTTAAGAAATCAAGAGGACATAAGTATGATATATTGGAGAAAAGAATAACCTAAAACACAAAAAATAAGAGATTCATAATTATATAAAAACCTTGTGGGGTTTTTTTTCACTGCAGCTGGCAATGGAGTTGTTCCATTTCATTCACTATGAGTCTTGGCAATCATTTTCCAAATAGAGTGACATTATTTTCATTGAATGCCTCCTCCCACAAGAATCAATGCTATCACTTGTTTTGCATGCAATTCATACAATTCATACAATACAAGGTCATTATGGCAACCATCTAAAAGTCACTTGAAATAAAAAAGAAACATCTCTCATCGCTCTCTTTTTTGTACATTTTCGAGTACTGGTTCATTAGAAAGGTTAACTGTTATTGTTATAGTTAGGTGTTAATCAAGTGTATATTTGGTATTTGATGAAGGCCAGAAACATCTCAATGAACAATGAATGACAACAGAAAGATTGAAAAAAATAAATCAAATAGAACAGCCTGATACACAAAGACTGCAAATATGTTCTATGCTATGAAAAATGCGTTTGTTTCCGCTGCAGCTCGTGAGCAGACGTTGCAGTGCATTGTGTAAGCAGGCACGTGGATAACAGCAAGACGGTCCATTTTAATTTAGCAAGCGGTTGCCAAGAGTAACATCATAAAAAATATGCAAAACATTGAAACACATATTACATTAAATGAAAATTGAAGAAAATTGTTCTTTACTTCAAAGCTATTGAAGTGCAGAAGGACTTTAACAGAAATGCAACTTATCTTGCCTTACATAAATTGCACCTTTTCAGGGGTTATTTGGAAGAGTTGAATAGTTGCTGCCAATTTTGTTCATATTCTTGCTACTCTGGATATAGGATTTTCTTTAAAGTCAATGAACCCCAAGGTATTTTGTTGTTTTATCATATACTACTACTACTACTACTACTACTAATAATAATAATACATATTTGCTATGCTGTCAACAAAATCCACAATCACAATAAAGATTTGAATAAATGCTCCGTCAATAGTCCAATAATCACCCCAGGTATTTGTTATCTCCTAAACATATTGACAGAAATAAGACCTGAAGAGAAAATGTCAAACATCCAATATCCACGCTGATTCTTAAAGTCAATACAATTGAATGGAAAGTGCCACTTGGCTGATAGGGGAGTGATGGAAAGGTCACTCCCCACGGCCCTGCTAGGCATTTAGCGGCACTTTCCTCACTTTTTTCTCCTTTTTTCCTCTCAGCTCTACCTTTTCTCTTTCTCTCGCTCTCTATCTCCTGTGCCGTCCATTTTTTCGCCACACTGCTCTGCCACCCGCTGACTGAACTTTGTGTTGATGTGTGTACATGCATGCGACAAATCGCATGTGATGACAGAGATCATACCATCAGGTTAAAAGCAGTCGGGCTTTCGGATCCACTCCACTTTCAGCTTCTGTAGTATGAGAGTAGGTCTACTTCCCATTATCACAACGCAAGCGGGTGGTTTGAACATTGTGCAAAGATTTGATGAAATTGCATGGCAGGACAAGCTGTGCAAACCCAGAAGGTAAAGCACAGGCGCTATTGTGGATGAATAACCCGTTATTATTAGTAGGTAGAGTTTTTTGGTATATTTTCTCCTTGTTTAAACATTGAAATAGCGGCTAAATACGTTCATTAAAACCCTTCTAAAACCATTAACCCCCTCGCTTGCCCTAACCTCTTGAATCCTGTAACATTTAATAAATATTATTATTACAACAACCAGTCAGTTTAAAGTCTGTTGGTCACACTGGACGACAGGTGTGAAAGTTCTACCAAAGTATTTGAATAATGTTCTAATATCTGAATACAAAACTAACAAAGGATAATTCAGTTATCCGTACCTTTACCTCAACTGCGTTGACGGGGTATTTTAAAGTTTTTAACCTTCTACCTGCAGTTCGCAAGTAGAATTCGTTTTTTTAATACCTTTTGTTTTTCATTAAAAAAAACGAAGCATTCACATCCTGAATTTAGATTTGAATATCTACCTAACGAACGAATATTACAATATTTGGACTCAGCACTACTGGCCTGACAATCAATCAGCTTGCCAGCCCACTGGGAATTCTCCCAGTGGGCTGTCCGCCCCTGCTCTAACTCTCTCTCTCTCGTCACGTCAGGACAGAACACGATCGCAGATCAAAGACGACAGAGGGAGATCAAACCAAATGAACACATGAGAGAATAGAATGCACGCTCTTTCTTTCTGTCTCTCTCTCTCTCTCTCCATCTCTAGTCCAGACCCCCTCCTCCTTCTCATGTTTCACTTGCAGAAGGTGGTGTGTGGGAGTTGACCCCTGACCCCACACGCAGGGGTCAACACGCAGTGACCCCTGCCACACGCCACCTAAGTGGCTTTGCTGGTCTCCTCCAACGACCGGGACACAGGTAGATGTTTCGTAGAAACCGGTTTATTGTAGAGTTGGCAACGTTTTGCAGGCAGAGCAGGTGCCGCCTGCTGACATGTGAGCGCTCTTCTCTTGAGTGTGTGTTGTGTGGTTGATAGCTGGTTTATCCTGTGTGCCTGTGTGATCACCCAATGCACCACAGGTGTGCAGCTTCACCCAGCAGCCCCAGAGCCTAATCAGCCAGGACTCGGAGGCTGCTTAAACCAAGCCACCAACCGCACACTCCACTTCAGTGGGTAAATCGGGAGCCGGCTCTGGCTCTTTAGCCACCAGTTGAGTGGTATCGCTCCACTTTATTTGGCAGCTCGGTGTTCCTGAGCTTAACTCTCAAGGCGCTTGCCAAATGCCTGTGCGGGCCGTGCACACTGGTGTGAGCGTGGCAAAATTAAATTAGACTTAGCTTCTGCCCACAGCTCTAGGTTTGGTGTTGGTGTGGAGTGTGTATGCAAATTGGTTCATGCAATTGATGTGCAAGTGGTTTGGTATGAATTAACTTGGACGCACACATGCACACATGCACACACACACACACAAAATTAGAATCTCTACAAGTGCAACTTGTCTTTTGAAGGTGTTTGCAAGTTATGATAAATCCCTCTGGCCTTTAACGTCATACTTAGTCAACAAGTGTTACTGTCGGTCAGCAGAACTGTACTGATTTGAACCATCACAGCCCAAACTTTTAATGGTCGATTAACCTTTTATATCACAGCAACACAGGCGTTTATTGAATGGGACTCAATGAGCCTCATTCACTGTGACCTTGTCACTATTTCCACATCTCATTGGCCCTCAAGGTCCTCACTGACGATTGGCTATCGGCCTCAATGTGCGCCGCAATGTTTATTTTTTGTTTTTTGCTAAACGAGTTTTAAACAGGAAAACCATTATCTTCTTACTGTGACTAATTGAACAAAAAAAAAGTGCCACAATGTCCTCTAAAGTCAGCCGGTTCTCAGTTGACCAACCGTGTCATTTAAAGGCAGCCTGATGAGAGTTCTACTATAACCCCACTTCACTACAGATGGCTCAGCTCCGGCGTCCCGTCGTACATGTGAAGACACTGAGAGAGAGAGAGAGAGAGAGAGAGAGAGAGAGCCACGGCTAATCGGTAAAGCGCTCCCCCATTATAACGCCGTTCAGAACAAAATCAAAACAAGAAGTGCGTGTCCCCCTCTTGTGATCCCCATCATGAAAACACTTTCGATTTCGGCCCCGACGGGAGGGCCCTTAAGACCCAGCGGGGGCTCCTCTTTCCCGGTCTAAATGGGTAATAATCAGATGGCAATGATTGACTGCTAAATGCTGCACTGTTTCCCCTCAATCTAATTGTGTCCCGTCCCCCCCCCAACCCCATAGCATCGCTGTTACAGTGCTGCGGGGACCAATGCAGGGACTTGCACATTTCATTGCATGCTTGTATGCTTCGGCTTCCTTCCTAAGTCTGCACTTGATCGTTGGCAGGCAATCCAGAATGCTGCTGTACAACTACTCACTAGGTCAAATAGACGGACTCGGCATTACCCCTGTTCTCAGATCTCTTCACTGGCTCCCTGTTGCGTATATAGGATCCAGTTTAAAATTCTCACCGTTACTCAGAGAACTTGCACGGTCAGGCT
This sequence comes from Melanonus zugmayeri, assembly GCA_900302345.1. NCBI lineage: Eukaryota > Metazoa > Chordata > Actinopteri > Gadiformes > Melanonidae > Melanonus > Melanonus zugmayeri. Next base: position 7,396 of record OMKN01017524.1, read on the forward strand.
CCCACATATCTGGAGGAATGACTAGACCCTCACTCATCAGCCCGCTGTCTTAGGTCATGTACGTTAAACCTGTCTTAGGTCATGTACGTTAAACCTGTCTTAGGTCATGTACGTTAAACCTGTCTTAGGTCATGTACGTTAAACCTGCTGTCTGTCCCTCCACTCGCCTTAAAACCTGCGGTGATCGAGCAAACACTCATTGTGTTTCTATTTTAACTTCCTTATTGTGTTCTGTGTCTTCTAATATGTATTGTGTTCTTAACTTTGCACCTGGTCTGCATTATGTGTATTTATTGTGTATTTTATCTTATTTATTTTATTCTTTATCTCCTTTTCTGTACTCTGTCTTCTACTATATATTGTGTAGCCTTGCACCCCCTGTAAAGCACTTTGTGACCATTGTCTGTGAAAAGCGCTTTATAAATGAAGCTTTACTTACTTACTTACTTACTTCCACAAGCTACGTGGCTGTTACAACGCCGCCACAGACACATGTCCAGATGGGGAAGGGAAGGACAGTGTAGCGGTGGTAGATGAGAGAGACTCCCACAGCCAGAAGGTTCTGGCTTCCGGTGTGTCCAGCGTCTGAAGCCTAACCTATCCTGGAGCAGGATGTGTCGCCCCCTTTCCCTCCCTGCTCCTAAATGACCTGTATATGGATTCATCGTGAGTCGCTTTTGGATCAAAAGCGCCTGCGCAATGACTAACCAAAAAAAGACTTAAAAAAACAAACAAATGTACAAGCTAAAAGGGATGAATCCGCCCGAGGTTGTGTGGTTGTCTACGGGGATGGAGATTGGGGGTGGGTGGAGTAGAGATGGAGGATGAGTGGGCGGAGAGCGTGGCCTGTAATTCCGCAGTAAGAGCAGCATGTGGGGGAGCGCTCAGCATTAGCACGGTAATACACTAAATCCTGCCTCTTCAAACTCCACGCATGTTTGTGCCTCCTGCATTTTGCATGAGGCCTTGGAGAGAAGGGAGGATGCATAACATGGTAACAAAAAAGAAATAGAAAAAGTTGAGTCACTTTCCAATCTCTACAATGTGCCTTTAAGGCAAATGTCATTGATGTGATCTAAAAAGGTATACCGGCGATGTCACGTCTTATATACAGTATAATAAAATGGTAAACCTTGTATATGACAAGAAATAGCTAACCCTGTTGCCATGGCAACTACTTTGTCGCTCGCTTGTGTAGTTCTGTGAAGTTCCAGCATGTGCTGGAATGAATCTTTAAAAGTAGCTCGGGTGTCAGACTGTTGAATGTGTTGATCTCAGAAAGGAAGTTAAGGAAATAGTTTTACTTTGTAAAGAAATCTTTGAGCAATGATTAAAATCCACCGATGGGTGTGGGCTGGAGAATATTGCAACCAAATCATATATTTCTGAAATTGGTTGAAAAGTTTAGTATTGGTGTAATTTTTTATAATATGAAAAACAGGAGATGAAGTAGGCCTAGAGCAACATTTTGATTATATTAAGTGTTTTTTCTGTAAAATATTCAACCTCACTTAGTACCCATGTAATTATAACTATAATTCATACAAATAGCCCTTTTAATGAAATATACTTCAGAGACTGAAGTGATTGCTAATAATAAATGCGAATAATATCAATCATTAACGGATTACTTAATTTCCTCTCGTATTCATTATGATTGATAACCCAGCAATACAACCACTCCAGTCCTACCTCTATTTATCCCCCCCTCCCCACACACACACACACACCCAATGGCAAATTAAAAAATATCCACCCTGGGTTCTGTCACCAGATCGGAGATGTCCCGGCAACGGCAAATCGTGTGACAAGCGGCCGACGCTCAACCCGGAAGTGACGTGGAGCATCGTGGCAGCTGAAGACCCTCGCCCGGACGGAGACGACTGGAGGACGGAGGACAAGGAGGGAAGCCCCCAGGGGTGGGAGGAAGGTAAGACAGAAGGTATCACCCTTTTAACCCCTTGATTCTACCAAGCAAACCTGTTGCCGCTACCCTGCCCCTCACATACTGCTGAGTCCTGCGAGAGGTTGGCGTTGTAGTCGAGTACGGGTGGTTGGTGCCTCATGGAAGTGGTTGTGTGGCTCATATAAGGGTTGTCGTTATCACCATTATCACCTTGCATCACCTTTCTCTAATTAGTTCAGCTGTTTAAAAGAAGGATGCATTACTCGCTAGCAATAGCATTGCTAAGAATGCTATTCTTTTTGCTTCATACGCATGTTGTGAAAAGAAACGTGGACCGCAACGTCAATGCTGTTTCCGCTAAGAATTTGCGGAGAAATTGGCCAATTGCCGTCATCATTTTTCCCAGTCAGACCAACGGAGAACACAAATCTCGGACCAATGACATCAATGGTCCCAACTTTTCAACAGATTTTTGGCGCAAACTGAGTTTGTGACAGACCGCGATTTTAGTACATTTCTCCCGTAAGTGTGACGGTTCCCCCTTAAGTGTCAGTCAGACACTTAAGTGTCAGGTTTTGCTCAAAGTGTTATGGAGAGCGTGCGTTTCATAACAAAGTCCTGCCAGGTAAGAAGTGAAGTCAATGTAGTTTACCGCTTCGGCAGTCTGCAGCATGTATCTTGTATTGGATCTTCCATATCCTCCAGCTTCATTCATTTCCATACTGTGAAAGAGGAAGAAAACCAGCATCTATCGCCTTAACTCCCAAGGTGACGGTGAAATAGAGAGAGACACGAGGATCTATTCATTTCCTTAAAGGATTTTTCCTTGTTTTTTGTTTGTTTATCGTGTGCCAGAGGTACAGTATGTGTGATGAGACGCCATTGTGCTCTGGATGGGATGGACACAATGGTCACAGGGTTGACTGTACGTGTGTCTTTTTTATATATTTTTTTTCCTGGGATTTTTATGCCTTTATGGACAGGAGAGTGGAGAGACAGGAAAGTGGGTTGAAGAGAGAGGGAATGACATGTAGCATAGGACCGGTGGGAATCAAACCTGGGTCACTACGAAGCTTATCACCTATGTGGTTAACAGCACGTTAGTGGGTTGAGACACAGAGCCGCCGTATCTTTATCACAAGATATCAGACATGTCATCAATGTGATTCGTGATTTTTCTTTGATTTGAATTATTCTCTCTTCTTCCTGTCCTGATCTTTTTAACACATTGTATTCCTCACTTCAAATGCTGTGTGGCCACATGGACGCTATGGCCTCCATGTATGTCTATACATGGAGGCCATACCTTCCATGTGGCCTAGATTGATTTGAGAAGAAGTAATCTTTCAAAATTTCATTTTTTTTATTAGATTAGGGCATGACTTTTCCATAATGGGCTTTTCCGATGGCAATCGAGAGAATAGCAAGCTTTCAAAACTAAATAGAGAAAATTAAATTAGGTGATAGATGATAGATTGCTAGATAGCTAAATACACGGTATAAGCCGCTGACTATACGGCTCTGTTAATAATGTATGCTCTGATGTCCTATATTACGCCGTAGAACTAATACAGGCAATATCAATGATGTACTGATAGTCTTATAGCATCTATCCTCCGCACACCTAGCCCTCTGACCACATACAACCGTTGCAATCAAAGCCATAAACGTGTTTGCGGCGCACTAAAAGAAAAAGCAGCCGATTGAAGTTATGCAGTGTGAAAACTACAAAGGAACACAAAGGAAATGTATGTACATAATCATGTTCCCGGCCCCTCCTCCCGTTAGCCACAATGCAGTCGGTGTGTTTTGAATAATTGAGCCGGGCGAGTGGCTGTCTCCGAGCATTTCGCTCGTGCTCGCAATATAAAAGGGATGGAAATGAAGGCCGAAATGTATAAAGGCTGGGATCTGTGGAGACGTGCTTTTATTGTTTTGAGCCAAAAAGAGATCCTCCATCCGAGAGAAAAAAAACTAGAAAACGAAAAACAGAGTCTCAAACCCATTCATGTGGAACATATACGTTGATCAGCTCAACAATGAGACTGCTTGATCCAAAAAACAAGATACTTATTTAACTTCTTTTCATGAATTGTCTTTATCAATTTATCAAGTGTAATTGAGGCTGATGGGGTTTAGGATGTGCCGTTATCTATAATATATTAATTATAATGGTAGCACTTTAGAATAACTGCAACTTTGAAGCATTAATAGTAGTGAATTCATCATTCATAAAGCATTGTTCTTACATTAATACTCATAATACTCAATACTCAAAGCAACTCATAATCAGTTATAAATGAGTAATACAATAATGAGATAATCATTTATAAGATCATTTGTAAAGTGTAAGTTAACGATTTACAAACTAAATCATGCTGCAATTCATGATTAGTTCAGGGAGTTAGAAAGCATTAGTGAATCATTTTGTGTGAGCTCATCTAAAGTCTAAAAGAGGACTATCTACGGCGTAGATAGTCCTCTTTTAGACTTTAGATGAGCGTAGATTCTACGCCTTACTAAGCATTTAAGTGACATTTAAAGGCTGCAAATGTCTCAACTACTTATTATGTGGTACTGCTGCAATGGTACTTGAGGCATTTGCAGCCTTTAAATGTCACTTAAATGCTTAGTAAGGCGTGGATAGTCCTCACTTTAGATGAGCTCACACTAAAGACTTACGCTTTCTAACTCCCTGAACTAATCATGAATTGCAGCATCATTAAGTGTTTATAAAGCATTGTTAACACATTGTAAATTGTTTGTAAATCATTAACTTACACTTCATAAAAATCTTATAAAAGTATTCATGTAGGAACAATTATTTATAGATGATGAATTCACTATTTACTACTACTTTATTAATGCTTTAAAGTTGCAGTTATTCTAACGTCCTACCATATTAAGTAATTCCCGATGTAAACTAGATTTTAATACGCTTATTTTAATATTGCTAAGTTATAGCAATAAAAGATGGCATATTAGTTGTGATTTACCAACTGCAAAAATACAGTAAATTACTATTAACACAACCCATCCAGGTTTTTGTTTAATCTTATAAATTAGATTATCAGGTTATCCCAAAATAATTTGCAGTGTAAGGTAGTGTAAAAAAAACCACTGACATAATTGTTAATATATACAGTATATATATATATATATATATACCCAGTACTAATTCTTCATCGTGTCCTTGGCTAACCATAGAGGCACCTTTTCTCGTCCTCTGTGACTGAAAAGTGGAGGACTTTAGCCACATTAGCAACACTGGCTAAAGAGACTAATGAGGAGTGCTCCAGGCAGTGCCACCTTTTGGCAAGACAATTAGCATAAGACTCCATGTGTAGCATTTAGAACAAGAGAGAAACTCATTATAGTTAACATCTGGTGACACTTTCCTCTATCCTCAAAGGCAAGGCGCCCCAGCGGAAATTGTTTTCCATAGGAAACCGGGACGGAAGCTTGACACTTGCGCCACTCGGTTTTGGAGCGCCGTAAAGGTGAAGCCGCGTTTCGATAAGCGTATCCACTTAGCCGTTACGCTGCGCGATACTGCGCTAGCACTTTTTCCAGAGCCAAATACGTCGTTAGTGACCCTAATCATGTTGATTGGAAATTAGTCACCATTGTCCCTTATCATTTTCAGACAGAGATTCAGCAATGCGGCCTTGAAGCACAATGGTGGGGAGGAGAAATAAATATACATTTAAAAAAATGACTTGGGTTGTGTTTAACTTCTATAAATTCCCTTGCTGACGGGCGTGGTGGGTCTCCAGGGCATGCATTGCATTGCACCCCCTCTACCCCGACGCTGAAGCAGAGCGGGATTACGGTAAGGCGTTGATTTATCACTGTGTGCATGTGGTGCTAGGGAGACATCAGGTGGAGTTTGGGGCTGACTGACAGACACAGAGATTGTAATCCTTTTATTTATTTATTTATTTATTTATTTTTCCACTGGTGTTGGTGTCTTTGTTTTTAATGGAGAGAAAGACTGGAAATGAGACTGATTCTTTTACCTGCCAACTCAATTGACGGCGCATTATAGAGGTCTATAGAAGAAAAGGCTTATCTGAGGTTATATTTGCTCTCTAGTGTTAGTGAAGGGCCTCTCCACGGCGATGCTATTGAATCAATGGATTTTTTCCCTCCTTCTCAGTGTTACTTGCCAATTGGGAGGTTATTTAACCCTCCTGTTATCTTCAAATGTACATGAACATCTTTTGTCCTTTGGGTCAATTCGACCCTCCAGGAAATGATTATAATTCAAATTGTTAACCATGTTTATGTTTCTTTGTTGACTACCTAAATAGCCCTTTAAATAAAACATAACCCCTTATACATCCAGAATACCTATTACGTGACTATGGAAAAATATGGAAATCACCATGAAATCTCACTGATTGACCTAAAATTGAAAGATCTTTCCATGTCTGGAAGTGAACGTGTCTGCTGGTGGTTGACAGACAACAGGAGGGTCAACACTAAGGGTCTCATTCTCATCAGAGGAGGACACCTCATAATCAGGGTCCTCCTCAACACCCTCCATCTCAGACACGTTCTCCTCTGTCACTTTCACTGTCAAAGAGCTGTGACAAAACCTCATTGGCAGAAAACCTTTGCTTAGAGTTATTTCAGAGAAAGCATAAAGAGGGAGCACACAGAGCACTGCGGGAAATGGTTTAGGAGGCCGCTGTGCAAGCTTTTATAGGTTTGCTCCTCCGCTATGTTGTGTGAACTATCAGTGGTTCTCACACTACTACATGTATGGTTATGTTAGGGCCCTAAAGTAGAGGGACATTTTTTGAAGATTATGAAACTGCATGTTATATGGACCTCAATCCAAAACGTGTGTAAAATGTTGATATTTCTTATATGTTGTATACAGCTGAAACCGCCTGGGGTCAAATGTACCCCAAAGAACACACAGGACATTAGAAAAAGTCATTAAATATGAAGCAAAAAAGATTATGTCAAAACGAACGTTAAACATTGAATGGGGTCAAATTGACCTCAAAGATAAAAGGAGTCTATTCTGGTTCTGCCTCTGACGTACATCATGTTTCAAAGATGCTTGATTGCGATGGTAAGTTTGTTTCCATGCTTGCAAAGACAAGTGCAAGTTGAAAAACTGACAGTTTTCACTTTATGTTGCAATTGTTACTTGTGTTGCTATAACCTCTTTGAAATCAGATTGCAAGCATTCTGTGTCCCTACCTTTCAGTCCAACACGCATCACTATTATGATTTATGCCGTTATTTCCCTCCATAACAAAGTATTCTCTTGCGCGTCACTTCCAATCACGGCTCTGTGACAATAGACCCTTTTCACAGAGGAGTCATCGTAGGGCAAACGCACTCATTCTGGGTGTGCTCCTATGTTCCCAGGGCACGGGGTAGCAGGCTTATCTTCACAAGTTTAGTCGCAAGGGTCTATTGATCTGAACTGGAATATGTGTCATGTGTAGGACTGTGTGATGCCCTGGCATCTTTATCATCATAGTCGTCATCATCGTCATTATCATCATAATCATCATCGTCATCACCTATTTTATCTTGTCATGCGTGGCGGTCTTTTCGCCTACGCTTCGAGAGGAAGTACAAATGTAAGCTATCGGTGTGGTGGAGTATAACTTGATCAAAGTCTCAGGTAGACACACAAAGCCCTTAAGGACGAGGATTCTCTGAGTCCCCCCCCCCAACCTCATTGTAAGAGGTTACATAAGCAGCATAGTTATTTTAAGCCACTCAAGATCATGGATTACACTTGGCCCCTCTCTCCGTGTGATCAAGTGTTATGCAGTGTAACCCGAGCACGTGCGACTGTAGTACATCGTAAAAAAAAAAAAGCACAAGCTTGTTCAAAATCTATTGAGGATGTCAGCGGGAACATAAAAGCTGTGTGTGTGGTGTGTGAAGCACGAACACAACACTGATCAACACTGTCACTATTTCACTGTCCTGCTCAATCACTAAACCAAATTATTACTATTGATTATTGATTGATTGTGGATTCTTCTTCTATTGAACCAATAATTTAATCGGTCTGCTGTTCATGTACTGACACCAGTGAGCTAACTTGTTACAAGGTGTCCAACACGTGTCCAATTGTATTTATATACCTGAGAGACAAGCATGACCGGCATACTGATAGCAGCCCCTGTAGTGCGTCGCTAGCTATCTCGGCGAGCCAAAGACACATTTTGTGTTTTCCAGAAGTGTCCAACCTGGACCTTAGGCGGCGTGGAATTCGTATTCACCAGCCAGTCTGACAAATCTGTGTTGTGGTTGCGTTGGCTCCCTCACTATCTCTTCAGAAGGAAAAGGCTAAACGATAAAGTAAAGAAACCGGAGCTGGCCAACCCAACCAATTTATTATGACACCCAAAACTTTGACAAAATAAATAAACTTCCACTACTTTCACATAAAAGCTACCTTTTGAGCAAGAGCCTGACTATAGGAGTGGTACAGGCTTGACCCCAGAACAAAGCGGTGTGGATTGTGAGAGAATACTGAATGATGATGGGCCGATTAGATGGAGGTTTCATACCGACTTTTTCAAAACTTTTTACAATGCGGCAGGGTGAAACTTGATTTGCCACGGTTGCTTATTACTTATTCCCAGTGAGATGACTTCTGCGCCGATCAATGGTCCATTTGCCAGAGAGAAATAGGGCTGTGCTTTAACCATTCAACTATCCTTTTTTTCTCCTCATCTTGAAACATTGTTTTTCCTAGTCTGCCATGAAAGCACATGGAATATTACGCAGAGATGACAGTTAATTTGTCCTCCTTTGCCTTCCTATGGCAAGCATGTGGTGTTGTAGCAATGTACTATATTTAGTCTGTAGTGGTCCATCTGTTGGTCTGAGATGATAGATGAGGTACAAGATGGATCATGTACAAGACTAGGAGTTAGGATGGCTAATTTTTAATGTCAGAAACAGTGCCGGTCATATTTCCATTGTGAAGAAAATACAGTAGATCAACAGGATTAATTTGAAACAATTATTGTTTTCTTTTCCACATGCACAAACTGAATTAAATATCCCTGAAGTAAATAAACAGTTTACTGATAAATCTGGCCATATACTGTGTATATATATGATTGTAATTACTGTATAGTATATCAAGCGTTAATGGAGAGAAACATTTCACACCATACAGAAATGAGAAAGTAAACACGCATCATGCCTGTTCTGTTAAGTGTGTATACACACACACACACACACACACACACACATCCACACCATATGGAAAACCTCACAGCACTGTGACACACAGTCCCATAATTCATGTTCAAATTAAAAATGGACTCCCAAGATTTACAAACACTACTGGGTAATTAACTCTTGAAAACGATGTATAATTAGCAGCCAGTGAAATAAGCAGCAAACAGGAAACCGTTCAAGGCCTTTTTTGTTTGTTACAATTCAGCTGCAAAAAAAATTTGTTTTGCCCTTCAAGCAGCGCTCGTCGTGTTCACATGTACGCCGCAGCGCCAGCTCCATGTTCACCGCATGTCTGACACAGTGTGTCAAAAGACCCCCGATGAGACATGTGAGAAGGCCAGGTGTCGTGCGCAGTGGGAGCGTGTCAGAGAGAGTGTGTGTGTGTGTGTGTGTGCGTGCTGCGCTGGACTGCAACAAAGCCTCCAGGGCTTATTTTCACCCGCGCGAAAAAAAAA
>OMKN01017527.1:0-10962 GCA_900302345.1 Melanonus zugmayeri
CATGAATTTATCAAATGAGGGGGGACATGTGGACAAGTGGACATGTCCGGGCAGAAGAGGACGTTCGGTCACCCTACATTAGTGTCTAAAGTGTCAACGTGACTAAAGTGTCCGTATATAGATAGCGAGTCTGAAGTCTGATTGGTGAAAAAAGGCCCTAATTCAAACAATGTGGCAGATTCCATTCAGACATCATGTTTATTTCATCATATTTTCCTTGTAATGTCAGCCCACTGGAGAGACTGTACAATGATTACAAGCCGCCTACTACAAGGTGTTTGAAAGTGGCCGTCACGGCACTTCCTATTGTTTATTGATTACGCCGATAGAAAGGGCAGCTCGCTTCCCCCCCCCATTGTTTCTCTGAAAAAAAAATAAAACATAAAAGTATAGACTACTGCGCCCTGCTTCCTGGCTATTTGATGAACCGATTGGAAGCGAGACTCGCTGAGATCGTGAGGGATTATGTGCGTTTATACGACCGCTCAAGCGGGGACTACGAGGGCACGGAGACGGTAGGAAAACTCCTGGCGTCGTTAAACCAACAGCCCACACGTCGCAGTGACCGTAAGTCACTACGAAATCGCCGTATTCGACAGCAGTTCACCAGCCCCTGTGTACAAAGTCCCTTCCTACCTGCAACTTCCAGTCCAGACACCAACCACACACACTCCACAGTCTCCCATTACCTGGCGGGTTGAACGTGATGACGCTCTCCAGCAGGTTCTCCAGCTGGGTCTTCAGGGCTGCCAGGTCGATGCCGCCTCCCTGCTCTAGAGAGACCAGGGACTGGACACACCAACATACACACACCCCGGCCTTCACCGTGTCCTCCTGGGAAACACAGGCAGACACAGAAGGCTGATAGAGACAGCGGGAAGGAAGAGCAATACAAGTTGTTGTTGTTATTACATCACTTCTACTGTGCTCACTGTTGAGTTGTGTCTCGGTAGACCCCCTGTGGTTCCCAACCTTTTTGGTTGGCCCGTGACTAGGGTTGAAGAATTAATTGAAATATTATCGAAATTGCAAGTTTTGAAATGTTAATGTATAACTTCATTATACATTAAGTATTGTAGTGCTGCAGCGATGCCCTGGCCTACACATTTTTTCACAATATCCGTCAGAATAATCGCAATATGATTTTTTTACCATACGGTTCAGCCCTACCCATGACCCCATGTTTGGGTCACAGAGAATTCTCGCGACCCTAACTTGCATCTGCTTCTTCCCCCACACACACGTGGAGGTTTTAACCCTATCAACACCACGCCACACTGAGTGGTTACTTAGTAGTAGTAGTAGTTTGCTCATGGGCAGAAATCATTAGGAAATATTTTATATGGAATTGGAGAGAATTAGAGATCAAATATCTATCTCCTGTGACCCCTATATGCATTTCAGGTGACCCCAAGGTTGGGAAACACTGCGGTAGGAGTTTGATTGAGCCAAAACCCCGCCTCCTCCCGTCTCACCCTGTGTGTAGTCCCGTGTGGGCGGGGCCAGAGTCCCGCGGCACTGCGCAGCGATTGGATCAGCAGCTGGGGGGCGGAGTCCGTGCTGAGCAGCAGAGACGGGGGGTAGTGTGTGCCTACGTATCCCATGATGCCCTGGTACGAGGAGAGGTCCACGTCGTGCCACGGCAGGGAGGAGGACTGCACCAACAGACTGAGCAGGGGGGGGTCCTGTGGGTTGAACCAAGAGGCACAACTGTGAGGGAGAATTCACTCTCAATGCAAATGGATGACTTCAATGGTGTCGTGGAAAATATGTACTTTACATTAATTACACACATTAATTATACAATATTTGTACTATATGTCCCCTCTCCACCACCATGTAATGTGTCCTTGAGTTTTCAGAAAGGCGCAAAAAATAAAATGTATTATTATTATTATTATTATTATATCACTACCTAATTGAAGAAGCCTTTGCATAAAGCCTTTGTATGAAGAATCATGTATAACCCATTGTTTCTCTGAAGATGCTGGTAAATGATCATGCAAGTGTCTTCTCATTGCGGTTATCGTCATCATCATCATCATCATCATCATCGGTGGACTTACCGGCTGTTTGAGAAGCTGCTCCTCCTTGGTGAGGAACACCAGCATGTAGAGCAGGTACACCAGCATGGTGTGTGTGTCTTCCTGTGTGTCCAGAGCAGGGTAGGCCGACGTGGCACAGGCCGGCTGGGACTGGCCGTGGCCACTCAGGACGCTGACCCAGTTCACCCCGCAGAGGACCTCTCCCAAGAACAGGAAGCAGCTCTTTGGGCTTCCTCTCTCCACCTGCGCACAGCCAAGGGTGGGTCGTAAAAGACATAACCCAAAGGTTAGGACGGAAAAAAAGTACAGTCATTGTTAGTCACTGTGTGTGTGTAGCTGGTTTAAGCAGCCTCACCTGGCCCGAGTCAGACTCATTAGACATATGTGTTGTAGGTGCCGGTGTGTCCCCCACCTTAAAGAGCTGCTCCATGAGCTGTGTGTCCGGGTGCAGGTGGCCCCAGGGCAGGCGGCGCAGGTGTGTGTGGTACAGGTAGAGCAGGTACTCTGGGATACGAGGGGAGGTACAGCTCTCGCAGTACTTCATCATGCACAGCCACAGCGCCCCCCTCTGGCCAGGGAGCAAGCGCTCTGGAAACACACACACACACACACTTTTTTTCATTTTATAAAATGGCAGCCTTAAAAGAGTGCCAAGAAAGTTTGGCCATAACCATGGGGATAACACCTCCTTTACCCTTTAAGGATTTTGCCCATGGGTACCTTTTGACAGAACTTATTTTGACTTTAAATCCTGTGAAACATCAGTATGTCCGGGGGACTGACCTCTGAACTTGCAGTGCAGAGTGTCAGTGAGCTGGGCGTACAGGTCCACCAGGCAGCCTGCAGCAGCAGCGTCCGTCTCCAGCCAGGGGTAACACCTGGGGTTACTGAGAGGGAGAAGAGAGCGCAGCATCAGGACCGTGAGACACTGACTCACTCACTCACGTCGTCTGATGGCTTGTTGTGACGGATGTTAGAAGGAGCAGGTTGTCTTATGTATAGAATGCAGAGTGGGAGTCTACAGTGCGACGTATCTTGAATATATTTGATTACAAATAAATAAAGTGCTGTCCTTTTGGGAGTGTCTTACCATAAACTAGAGGTGGGCAGACCCCCACCCCCAGAAAAGCCCCCTGGACCGGACATCCCTTCCAGGGTCTAGCTGCTCTCGTGACTATTCTGGTTCAGATCTACGTTTTGATCCATTTCAGCTTTGGGTAAGACTGGGATAGACAACAGATAATTACCCCCCCTCTTTACCTGACATCATCAGTGTCCAGGGGGAAGATCCAGGGCTTAAACAAATCCACGATCTTACTGTGCAGGGTGTGTACCGCTGGAAAACACACAACACATTTCAGGGTTTCGAAAAAACAACTTTCAATGGTAAAGACTACTCCTTGCATATACATGTAGATAAGATAAGACTTTATTGATCCCAGATGGGAAATTCGGGTGCCACTGCAGCAAGTAGAGGACAGTAGTAGAATAAAAAGAGATACACATTGAAAACGATAAAACTACTAAAAATATACAGAAAACACTTCTATATACACAATCCGAGGAGTACAAATGTAGATGCAAAAGGAGTGAGTTAGTCAAACTATTTCTCGGGAACCGGGCCATAGACTTGACTTGGCCGACGTGGACCACACTCTGATATCAGTGGGGAATGCAGGCAGGGGTCAGGATAAACATTTACCTTTCAGGACTTTGGCGCCGCCCACGGGCTCCCTGGAACAGGTGCTGAGCTGCATGTTAACCAGACAGCCGACAAGGTGACCCCAGAAAGACACGACGTCACCCACGTAGGAGGTCCACGCAGAGTAGAGGCCGAAGCTGCGGAGGTCCGCCTTACTGAGGCGACTACGGAGGAAATAATCGCTCAGCCAATCCACCGTCTCAGCCACCTGTCGGCGTCACAAAGTGGACGTCATGTTATCTGGCGTGTCTGCACTAGGGATGGGAAGCGGCAGGGACCTCATGATACGATACTCTAATGACTTTTGCCGATACGATATGTATTGCGATTCTGTAAAATACACAATACTTTTGTGTATTTCGATACAGACATGAATTTATTTTTCCCCCACCCCTATTCTGCATATGTCATAAAAAAAAGTCAACCGGAAGTACATATTTCTGATAGATAGGGGGCAGGGTAGTGTTGTAGTGGTGAGGGTGGTTTGACTCCCAGTCGAAAGGCTCTGGGTTCAATCCCCATGTCTGCTTGTAGCCTACCTGCTTCACAATGACATGCATCTGAATTCACGTGCAAATCGCTTTAGATAAAAGCATCTGCTAAATTACTAAATATTAAAACAACATCTTTTTATATTTGTACAATTTTATCATTTCTAACACACATTTATATTGCCATGAAATATTACTCGTTGGGATTAATAATGACTTATGATATTCTTCTATATCAAGTTATTATACATGATAATCCATAATACTGTTCCTCACCTGCTGTGGGGAGAGGCTGACGGGGGTCCTGTAGTGGGAGGCGGGGGAGACCGTCGCAGGGCCGTGGGGGGTGTCCCCACCACTGACCGCTGGTTCCACGGTGCTCTTGGTGGTCCGGGGCGGGGGCAAGCAGCCCAACACGCGCAGGGTCACCTTCCAGCACTCAGGGCTCAGCAGCTGGTCTGAGGAGCCTGGGGAGAGTCATGGGCGTAAAAATGTAAAAGTCTCAAACGTGATATTTATTTCCCATCTCCCTAAATCCATTCACATTTCTGTACACATTTATTATCAACATTAACTCAAGTCAAGTCAAATCAAGTCCATTTTTAATTTTTGATTAGCACCCTAAACGCAGAATACGTGATCGCGTTGCGAAGCAGCTTTTTTGATCTAGGTTTTCTAATAGTTATGAACTTTTTTTTCACTTCTGATTTTTGTGAATGCTTAATGAGACACCCAACTATGATATCATATATGCATTTTTATTATTTCAAGCCAGGTGTCCACGCACTTTAACATCGCTATGCTTGTATAGTAACTGAACACAAGCTCTGCAGTGCAAATGGCAATTTTTGTATAGCACACTATATCACACTTACAGCCTCGATGGGCTTCACAGACCACATTATATGACACCCCCCCGCCTCACCGGAAAGCACAAAGCACACAGTCGTGTTGGGACAGATGCAAAATTATGTTTTGGAAGTCCTGTTCAAAGCGAGCGAAAAAATACAGCCCCGGGACATTCAAACAATATGATAATATTTATTTTTTGGGTCGTGCAACAAATATGATGAGAAATACGCACTCAGTGTGCTTTAGGCTTAAAGGACAAATTTGTTGATTTTCAACCAGCTTTGTATCATTTCAATGTGGGTAGTATATGCAAATGAACAATGTTTCCCTTTCTTCCATGTTGCCTGCACCCAGATCTCCCCTAGCATCACCCGGCTACTTTTGTCTGCCGGGTGATGCGTAAGATGCGGGTGTGCATCTTACCCGCCATCTTACCTCAACTCCGTCATCAACTCCATCAAACGACGGAGTCGGGGTAAGACTTTGCATCTGCACTGAGCCCCAGAGAGCATCGGCAACAACTGCAGCCGTTTTTCACACTATATCCCTGATGCGGATAGATCCACAAAATCCTCCATGACACATCCCACCCCTTTCATATTCAGAGTTCAGGTTCAGAGTCCCCTGTGCACGCAAGTGCTGTTTTAAAAATATATTTTATCCTCGTTGCCATTGCACAGCTCAACAGCAAATAAGGTTATGGACTTATTGAGCTGCATACAGCCCTTTATATCTAGTACTTTGAACTGCCACTGGTCCATTTTTCAACTTCTTAACTTTTAACATCAATGACACTTTTATGTGCAATTGATGGTCTTATATGTACTGTATTGTATCTCTATGTGAGCTATACACCAGCGTAACACACATTTCCATTATTGCCTGCATTAACGGACAATAACGTTTTTGAATCATTGAATCTTGAATCTAGAATTCAGTGGTTCTCAGTGGGACTCCAGTCCTCGAGCCCCCCCTGACAGAATGTCTTTGTTCCCAAATCTAACACACCTGATTCAACTAATCAACTAATCAAGAGCTAGCTGGTTAGTGTAGTAGTTGAATCAGGCGTTAGTTCTGGGAACAAAGAGGTTCTGTCAGGGGGGGCTCGAGGACTAGAGTTGAGAACCACTGATCTAGATAGAGAGAAGGTTGAAAAGCGGCAAAGTTCCCCTTTACGCGCATACTGCTTACTGTTCATGAGCAGGCGTAGGCCGTCGCTGTAGTGGTCAGGGAAGTGATGTCGTAGGAGCTTGGTCCAATGTCTGGTGAACAGGTGGAAGGGGGTCAACAGGTCGGGCTCGGGGTCCGGTCCACACACGCACAGAGCTCCGTGCACCAGCTCCAGCAGGCGGCTTCTCTCGGAGAACGCCGGCTGGGCCTCGGTCAACCACTGGGGCAAATCAAACTAGGAGACGCAGAGACGGAGAGGTAGAGGCAAAGCGGGTCACCTACATGGATCTATTAGTGGATGAATGAATGGATCCTCTGATTCATTCTATTGCATCAGATTTAGTTTCATTTGATTTAATTCTGCATTCAGTTAGCTAGCGTTTAGAGCCAAGATGGCCGCTAGGTGAAGAAGGCCCATCGCCCTGCCAAAACACAACATCCAGGACTTCATACCAACCTTGGTGAGCAGCATGAAGATGACATCGGCGCTGTCGGGTTGAAGTGATGTCACCACGTCCTGGTAGAGGGAGACGACCTGATCGGGTGCCGCGTTGGGGGTGAAGAAAGGGGAGATGAGGGGACACAGGCGTCTCTGCTCCAAAATCGCCTTTAGGACGCGACCGCACTCTGCTGCCGTTCCCTGGATGAACACCTACACACACACACACACATACATACACACACATGTAGACACACACACATTTTGAAATGCTTTATTTGAATTCACAGGCTACCCAATGTAAGAGCTATAATCCCACACACACATACACACACACGCGCGGTATGCTTAGCGTTGTATGTCCGTTTGTTAGTTTTAGTTACCGTAAAAGCCCTCCATTTACCTGTCCCAGGATCTCCACACACGAGGACAGGTACTGGCGTGTGGGGGGGTGGCGCAGTGTGTCCGCACACACAAATGACACCACCTGGTAGAAGGCGCACACCCCCACCTGCTGCACTGCGGGGCTCCGCTGCAGCTTGTACAAGTTCACCAGGGCTCTGTGTATACAAACACACCATGTACATGTTCACCAGGGCTCTGTGTGTATACAAACACACCATGTACATGACGTGTGTGTGTGTGTTATACTGACGTGATGAAGTTCTCGGTGTGCACTGCGGCCTGGGCCAGGGACTGAGGGGGCGGAGCCACGGCGTCCGCCTGCAGTTTCTTGATGTCGGCGTGCAAAGACACGATCTGAGTCTGCACTGCCTCTTGCTTCTGGACACACTCACACTGCACAGGACAACACACACATACACACAACATCAACAACATACACCAAACATCATATGCATTAACACACTTCACTCAGGATATCCCATGTGTGTGCTATGGAGTGTGTGCGTGTGTGTGTGTGTGCATGGACGTGTGTGCACTTGCGTGCGTGTGTGTGTGTGTGTGTGTGTGAGTGACGTACCGTGACCGTGATGTTAGCAGCACCCTGGCAGGGCTGGCCCCCTCTCCCCCGACAATCCAGAGACATGGTGACTTGCTCTGGTCGGTTCTTGTACAGCAGAGGCAGGCTCTCTAGCAGCTCCTGCTCCAGCGCCACCTGTTGGGCTTCTCTCGCCACTGCAACCCTGAGGCAAAAAAATATATACAGTGAACCCTCGTTTTTCGCGGGGGTTACGTTCCGAAATGAACCCGCGATAGGCGAAATCCGCGAAGTAGAAACTGCAGGGTTTACTGCCGTCCACTGTCGGCGCAGAACGTTTTGTTGACATTTTTGTTTTTGGGGAACTTAAATTTGTCAAGGTGTATTACGTATACCGTAACTTTATTGAACTGAACTGAACTGACATAGATAGAGAAGAAGCGCTGAGACTGTTTAGCCAATCAGGACGCAGAACACAATGCACTGTGAGAAAAAAAAAACATTAAAAAAAAATCTGCGAAGCAGCGAAGCCGCCAAAGGGGAACCGCGATACAGCGAGGGATCACTGTACACAAAAAACAGATACACACATACACACACAGACACTCTCTCTCTCACACACACACACAACAGATAGACATGCAACACACGCTCACACACACACACACACACACATACACACACAACAACCCATCGTAGTCATGCTGAGTGAAGAGTGTTCTTGAACCCTACAAGAGCCATAGAGGCCAGAGAGGACCGGTTGCAGCAGTAAGAGATGTCACAAGCAAAGAGGACGGGTTGGGTGGCATCGCTCCATGGGCTACCAGAGTGCCCTCGAGCAGAGCGCTGAACTCACCCGCAGCGTGCCACTCAGCTGTGGTCAAGAGCATCTCTCAGCTAGGAGAAGCTGTGGAAAGTATCTTCCTGTTTCTGTGAAATACCTAAACCCCGGGTGCGATGGCAGCCGTTGCTGGTTAGCATCACTGATTGCAGCTATTTGAAGCCATTTACTGAATAACGGCTGTAATGGATTCACATTCACATTCAAATGTATTCATTCATTTGAATGTCACACAGATGTTAAGCATATGCATTCTTCTTGCATTCCATCTTGCATAAACTCTCTCCTTCATATTTTGTAGGTAAAATAAGCACCTAAGAGATGAGCGGCAATTATGTCACATGTAGTTATTTATGCAAACATGCATCAGCTGTTTGCTGATGCATGTTTGCATCAGCAAAATCAGTTTTAAAATGAAAGGGCGAGAGAGAATAGCAGCAATATGACACCTCCGCACCAAGGGAGAAACATAAAATAATCCACATAGACTGCATGCCTTCTTGCATGAACAAGCATGCACACACAACACACACACACACACATACACATACACACACACACACACGAGAGAGAGAGAGAGATAGACAGACAGAAACAGAGACGGAGACAAACACACCTGAGACACCTACCTAGCATGCATTCTTGCATAAACATGCAGACACACACACACACATGCTCTGAATTGCTCAGTTACTGCTTCTCATTTGTGAAATAGTAGGAAAAATAAATACAGGTGTAAACCCAATTATGGTCGGTCCTCAGTCATGAAGTCAAAATGAAATGAGCACAAAATGAATTATGAAATGAAATAAAATCACACCCAAAAAAACTTTCAACATGACAATATTAGAACTGGGAACACATTAAAAAAGCCCTCAGATGTGTTTCCTTGTGCTAAAAGGAGTATCAATTATTTGTGGAAGTCTACCCACATACAGCGCCGCCACCACCACCACATTTAAGCCATGAACAAAGAGAGGAGCGCGAGTTGGGTCCCCTCTGCGTGACACCCCCTGCTGTGAGCTGATGCCCGCCATGCACGCCCCGGCACACACACACGTGCACGCCCCGGCACACACACACGTGCACGCCCCGGCACACACACACGTGCACACCCCGGCACACACGAGGCATCAGCACAAGACATCCTGCATGTAGCAGCTATACTACAGTACAGACGCATGGTGTTGACATATCTTAATGGGTGTAGACACCCAACAGCAATCTTAGACGGACGCTAAAAATACATCGCCCCCAGGATGGGGTTTAGGTAACTACCACCATGGACTATGATGGGTTTCTTTCACCCTGTCCACTGCTGTAATGATATAAGTATATAATATATATAATATAAGTACATTCAAAACGTAAATACTGGCCTATGACTGACTACTAGTGGTCTTTGGAGCAGCTGGGTGGTGTGTTTTTTATGACCATGTCAACAAGCATTACCAGAGGTGGTGTCCTTGACAATGAATCCATATAAATTATATATATACTGTATATACTGTATATATTAGGGCTTGCACAGAAAAGTCGACTAATCGGTGCGTCAACGTCACTACCACAAGTCGATGTCACGAGTCGTTGAGCACATGATTTCACACAGCATCATTTTTTTCCCCACCGTATTTGAGCCAAGTCCCACCCTACTCTGCCTCTGATTGATTTACCCTGATATTGCACCCTAACCTTAACCAATCATCACTCCCCAACCTAAACCTAGGGCGGGACAAATAAACAAAATAAAGCGATTTCACATGAGCCCCGTTTACACAGCCGTTTCAATGCGGGAATGTTGCGGCAATATTCCGGGTCGCCTTCTGTGTAAAAGGTACGAAGCCGGAATGGGGGCCTAGTTGTTGCGGCAATATGCCGGGATGTTTTCTGTTGATGTCCTGACCGAGTGAAAGTTAGAGTTTAGTTAATGGCAACAGAATTGCATATGTCATTTTTGGAGCCCATTCATTTGGAGCCGCCATCAATGACTAGTCGACAATTAGTCGACTTTATTGATTGACTAGTCGACTTGAAAAAATCAGAAGTCGTGCAACCCCTAGTGTAAGAGCCATATGCATTTTAGTCATCCATGCCACCAGGGGGTGCATGTCTATGACCAGGCTGGCTACAGGTCATGTGGGGTCATGCAAGTTTATATAGGTAATTGTCAGGCAATGCCCAGGGGTTGCTAATAGAGGGAAGCAAACAGTTCTTGACTGTACTAATATGTACTAATATGTACTAATCTGTACTCTATACTCATTTGTGCTCAATTACATTAGAACAGATCTGTGGCTGTTTATTATGTTTTATTGGTTGCCTGTTACTATTGGAGTAACGGATGAAATGGACGAATATGGACATGGTGAAAATAAACGCCAATTAACATCAAGTGAGTTGAGTATTATGTTAGAGTGCACGTCATCAACAAAGTACGCCTGTTAGCAGCCAGTAGCGGCAAGTAAAGGACTTTGCCACTACA
>OMKN01017549.1:0-17195 GCA_900302345.1 Melanonus zugmayeri
TTTCTTTCAAACACACATGGATATACACCAATCGGCCAACATTAAAACCACTGACAGGTGAAGTGAATAACAGGGATCATCTGTGCAATGGCACCTGTCAAGGGGTGGGATATATTAAGCAGTAAGTGAACAGTAAGTTATTGAAGTTGATGTGTTGAAAGCAGGAAAAATGATCTGAGTGACTTTGACAAGGGCCAAATTGTGATAGCTAGAAGACTGGGTCAGAGCATCTCCAAAACGGCAGGTCTTGTGGGGTGTTCCCAGTATACAGTGGTTAGTACCAAAAGTTGTCCAAGGAAGGACAACCAGTGAACCGGCGACAGGGTCGGGGGCGCCCAAGGCTCACGTGGGGAGTGAAGGCTAGCCTTCGCTAATGCCCCTAAAGTGAATGCTGGCTATGATAGCAAGGTGTGCATCACACACAGTGCATCACAGCTTGCTGCGTATGGGGCTGCGTAGCCGCAGACCGGTCAGAGTTCCCATGCTGACCCCTGTCCACCGCTGAAAGCGCCTACACCATGACCATGGAGCAATGGAAGAAGGTGGCCTGGTCTGATGAATCACGTTTTCTTTTACATCATGTGGATGGCTGGGTGCATGTGCATCGTTTACCTGGGGAAGAGATGGCACCAGGATGCATTATGAGAAGAAGGCAAGCCGGTGGAGGCAGTGTGATGCTCTGGGCAATGTTCTGCTGGGAAACCTTGGGTCCTGGTATTCATGTGGATGTTACTTTGACACGTGCCACCTACCTAAACATTGTTTCAGACCAAGTACACCTCTTCATGGCAACGGTATTCCCTGATGGCAGTGGCCTCTTTCAGCAGGATAATGCTCCTGCCACACTGCAAAAAATGTTCAGGAATGACTTGAGGAACATGACAAAGAGTTCAAGGTGTTGACTTGGCCTCCAAATTCCCCAGATCTCAATCCGATCGAGCATCTGTGGGATGTGCTGGAACAACAAGTCCGACCCATGGAGGCCCCACCTCGCAACTTACAGGACTTAAAGGATCTGCTGCTAATGGCTTGGTGCTAGATACCACAGGACACCTTCAGAGGTCTTGTGGAGTCCATGCCTCGACGGGTCAGAGCTGTTTTGGCAGCACGAGGGGGACCTACACAATATTAGGCAGGTAGTTTTAATGTTGTGGCTGTGACTGTCTCTCACTCGCTCTCTGACTTGTGTCTACTGGCGAGTCCATCTGAAGACCAGTGAAGGAGGAAACACTTGAGAGCCCTAGTTGGATGGATATATGGGCCCATCCAGGCTTTAGCCAGGTGGTGACCCTTTTGGATCTGACTCGTGTTGGTCATGGGGTCAATGTACTTGTACATGGCCAAAAGTCTGGAAATCATGTAGTTGCCCTTGTCTCACGCTTGATGTCTCTCTAGGTCTTTCCAGCTGTCAATCTTCCACACATGCACGCACATGCGCATGACCACACACACACACACACACGTTCACATACACCGACATACACACACATGCACACACACACACACACACACACACACACAAAACCACTTTGGCCCTACAGCACTACAAAATCCTCCACTGCTTCACCTTCCTCTTGTCCTCCACCCCCACCCTTCTTATCATGGTCAATTCTTTCCCATTCCCTCCCTTTCTCCTCGACTGCTCCTTCTCCCCCGTACCTAAGCTCATCCCTTATCTTGTGGCAGCCATGTTCCACACACATTTTGCGCAACCTCCATTTCTTAGCTCCCCACCCCAACACACGTACCTACACACCCTACAGCTCATGTTCGCTCTCTCCACCACCTCTCCATCTCTGCCCTCCTTAACGCACAGCTTAATCCGTCTTGACATTTTATGGCCCGACGTAATAATTCAGCCCTGAGATGGAGGTGTGGGAGTGAGGGCACACATGCACTAAAATACATTTACATACATTTACTTTGTCCAGTGATTAACTGGTTATACATTACATTTAATGTAACATCATCGCAGCCACTACACACACACACACACACACATACCAAAAAGCTCTAGTCAATTGTTCTGGTCTTGTGTTTGCCAAAACTAACACACTTCAAAGTGTGCCTGGCGGGGTGCCTCTCGTACGCCCTCTAGTGAGCGGCTGTCACTGGTCTTTGAGAATATGCGTGTGCACATGTGATGTGCAATGATGATTATCTTGGCCATAGCAACAAAAGAGGCAAAGATATTGGAAGAGACAGAGAGACAGTCGGTGACATTTCACTAATGAAGTGAATAACCCCTAGAGTATAGGTCAGGAAAGGACCCAAAATACACACACACACACACACACACTTGACCCTGGGGTTATGTTACATATAAAAAAAGAACCCAATGAGCGAGAACCACGTGACCGCATGTGTGTGCGTGTGACATTGTGCATTCTGAGGCGACTCATCCTGTATCCTTCTCAATCTAAACCATCCCTTTATTCTGTGTGTGTGTGTGTGTGTGAGCGTGTATGTGTGAGTGTGCATGGGTATAGGGCCTTTTAGTGAATTATGACAACAGTGACAATGTCACTAACAAGAACAACACAAGATTAAAATAAGTCCTTGCACTTTCGGAAGCATAACAATGAGAGCAAGATGAATAGATAGCCAGACAGAGAGTGAAGGAGGAAGAAAGCAAGGAAGAAACAAAGTAAGAAATAAAGAAACAAAGTGATAGATAAGGTATGAGTTTGTGTTTGTCACTGAGTGTGCATGCTTAAGAGTGTTTGCAAGAAAGAGAGAGGGTGATTCAGGATGGGAGAGAATTTGCGATGGAGTGAAGGTGACTTTGAAGCAATGCAGCCGAATATGAGCAAAACCGTAGTAATCAACGTATTTTGTTATGCCCTCATGGCATCTCTCCCCAATACCTGACATCTGAAATCAGTGCATGTTCTCCTCAATATGCATAGTTTTTAAAGGAGTGGGAGGCGAAGAATAATGAACAGTCAAACCCATCCGACCCATTCACACAGATGTGGATCAATAGGTCAGTTGGCAAGGTGACCTACTGTTCTTTCACTTGGACAATATAGAAAACTAGAAAAAATACCAGGGAAATTTTGAGGGTGCCTGTTGCCATAGCCACGCCCTCTACCCACCCTGAGGCTTCTAAGAGCAAAACCCTACACACATCATCTGCATGTTGCCTTGATCTTAAATCAAGAATGACATACACAAAGCACACACACAGCATGAACACAACATAAAACAACACATAGGCCTATACTCAAATAAATACTTACACACACACACAGGTATAGTATACAGAAAAAAAAAATAGATTGTGTGTTATAGGAAATTATGGCCACACCCCTTCTCGGGGGAAAGCATATACCGTAATGCTAAAATAGTATTAGTCACATTTAGACCAATCCATTGCAGTGTCTCCCAAATCTTTGTACTGGAATAGATCAAATAAGTAGAACTGGTAAAAAAAAAATGGATCTATCAATCAGCTATCAATCGTATCGATTGTTCAAACTCGACTGTTTGAGATCTGTGTCTTCTTTTCACACACAGCGTCAGATGTGACTTAACATGGGAGTCTATGGAAATGTTATAAAAAATCAAAAATCCTTCCACTCTACAGGCACAATTTATACACCAAAATGTAGCCATTTTTGTCCTCATCCAATGTTACTTCAATTGAAATAGGACTCACAGTTTTTTGAAAAAATCGCCCAAAAGAGTCCCACAGACTACCATGTTAAGTGACATCTGACGCTGTGTGTGAAAAGAAGACTAGAAGGTGATTTATATTTTATCACAGCGTGAAAACCGCAGTAGCTATCAAAAAGTGTCTTTAGGCCAACAGCTCAAAGTCTTGTGACCCATTTAAACTTTTAAGTATGACGAAGTGGTGTGGCTCCAAAGAGGGGTGGGTTTGATCACTTTTTGTGAGGTTTTTTATCATGTCCCACTGTTTCGCACTGCAGTGTGCATTTACAATGCAAAGCAGGCACCCTAAGTATGAAACTCAAAACAACTCCAAACTCTTTGTTATTTTTGCTTTCATTTGTACCTTTGTCTGTTACATGACCACTGTATGCTATTTGTGTATGTTCATGTGGCCATCTGGCCACCTTACACACACTGATAATCTGTGAATTCAATGGGGAAAAAATAACAAAAAAATAATACAAATGTAATGGGCAGCTAATATTGCTGCTCTAGTTAGTTGTATGCCCTTATAATCTTCTATGCAAGCACTATAGCACACACAGACACAGCAAAACATTCCACAAGTGTGAGCATTCAGAATGACACACACACATTCAGACATAGCTCCTATGGGATATACATGAACGTATGCGCACACACACAGACACACATACACACCTCCGTGGGGCAT
The DNA here is from genome assembly GCA_900302345.1 of Melanonus zugmayeri. Taxonomy (NCBI): domain Eukaryota; kingdom Metazoa; phylum Chordata; class Actinopteri; order Gadiformes; family Melanonidae; genus Melanonus; species Melanonus zugmayeri. The sequence goes on from OMKN01017549.1 coordinate 4,352, forward strand.
GCAGGTGTTGTGAGATAAAGACACAACTTTAAGTGGTGGAGACAAAAAGGCCTGTTAACATTGTAATACTAGAATGCTAGAGGGAGCAAGAGAGTGAAAGAGATAGGGGGGGGAGAGAGAACAAAGAAGGGAGGAGTGAGGGAGAGAAACACACAGTGGAGGTGTTTGTCCATGCAGAGAGAGTACTGGAAACCCTGGCAACATCTGCATGTTGCACTCGAGAAAGAATATACCGGAGGATGGAAAAAAGGAAGGATAGGAGGAAGGAAGGAAGGAAGGATGGGAAAAGAGTGTAAACAAGAAGTAAACAAATCAAAATATGTGTTTGTGCAAGATTAAATGGAAAATTAATGAAGGAAAGGGGAAATTTAAGGTTATGTAAAAATATGCATGTCCATTTCTGCTATATAAAATATATGTGAAATGGGTACTATATGTGAATTAAAGGGGTCATATTATGCTCATCAAGCTGTATAACACACTAAAGGAAAGGGAAAAACCCAAAAAGCATAATATGACCCCTTTAAGGTACTAGAGACTCTCAAAATAACATAAAACTAAAAACTACATTTTCTGAAATATTTTCAATTCCCAACTCCTCAACGTGATTGGATTCCTAGAGTTTTCACATGATGCTGAAGCTTGACATATACAATGTTTACTGAAATCACAAACATGAAACAGACCTTTAATTAAACCCTGCCCTACAAGGGACCTTGTCCTATCAAATATACTATCTTGGCAGCTTGGCATATTAATTACCATTTAACTGATAAGCAATATAGTGTTTTACAAAACCTTGTTATTTTCAAATATAATTATGAAAACAACTTGTTTTCATAATTATATATTTATATATATATATATATATATATATACATCATTGAAATGCTGATATGAGAGGAGATATTGTATGAGATTGTTGTCATCATGATGTTCTGATATGGCTTATGTATTGTATCATATCACATCCTGGACTTGAGTCCATTTGAACATTTTGTTCATAAGTACAGTGGATAGTAAATACTTCATTCATTACACATATCATTGGGTATTTGGTCAAGCATTTAGTGACTCAGAGGACGTGGAGAGTGTGTGTGTGTGTGTGTGTGTGTGAGAGAGAGAGAGAGAGATGGGGTGGGGTGGGGGTAGACATTTAAAAGAGATGAGTTTATTATCTCTGACCTTCTGTATGCCCACCAAAAGGTTGCATATGTCATAACAGATACAGTCAATGTGCAGACTGATGAACCTATCAGGTCACAGGATACACTTTACCCGTCTTCCCCTCTTGGCTCATGAAACTCTTGTGTTCACAGACCCTCACCTCCACCCATAGGGCCTGCAGAATAGAATTCAAGACACTTTTTTTTGTCCTTCTCTCTCTCCATTAGTATAGCCAAATATATAATTATGGCTATTTTACAATGTAGTGGTTACAGTATCAGAGAGAGAGCGAGAGTGAGAGAGAGCCCTATTCAACAGAATCAAACAAAGGAGGCACTCAAAACCAGGTGAAGAGAGATGCAGACATGGCTGCCAGCAAAGCAAAGCATGTGTAACACACAAACCTGTATTTATTTACCAGTGACAGTACACACTGCTGTATTTCTCTTATTTGTATTGACACATATATTAAACATTAACAAATCTTGTGTTATTTTAGTTATATTACCAGTAGTAATAATTATACAAACATAGTTGTAGTACTAGACATTTATATACGCTACTTAGTCTAAAACTGAAAATCAGCTGTCCTTTCCTATTTTTTTTTTAATTCACATTTCCTGTGAAAGGAAGCCATGGCCCCGGTGCGGGCTTCCTTTCACAGGCTGCACCCCCCTATACTTACGCAGCTGGTTCTGAGAATGTGTTGGTGGATGCGTTGTCTCATAGTTTTTTTGGAGTAGGGGTTAGTAAGTAGTAATAGGGATGCTTGGACTTTATGGGTGGCCACTTGACCCTTCCCTGTGAGGCCTTGGTGTCCCACTCGACCCTTCGAAGCCTGCGTAGTCTACTCGTCCCTTCAAGGCCAACTCTCCGTCCCTGGTGGGAGCCGAGAGAAGGAGAGCATGAAAAGGACAATAGAAGGACTTTTGTTTTAATCAAACATCTTGGGGATGCTTGATATTAAGGGGGGAGGTGTTATGACCCTTGCTCATAGTTATAAGTTATGCATGTTTGTGTTAATGTCCCTCCCTGTGTTCGTGTGTCCTTGTGTGCTAGCCTATTGATGTGTGTGTGTGTGTGTGTGTGTGTTTGTGTTGATTGGATGATTAGTTACTTTGGTGTTTGTGTTTAATGTGTGGGTGTGGTCCCTGCCAATGAAGGACTGGCCATCTGGAGCACCAGGAATTTTCACGGTGGGCCGCTTGACAATTGGGGCCGATGCAACGCAAAATATAAATAACCCCAGCCCCCGCTTAAATAAAAATAACCAAGTGCTGTGTGTGTGACTGGCCCAGGCGAGTGGGCTGCCGGCCCACTGCGGTTGGGTAGCCTATTACATCTGTCATCCAGGGACGGACTGGCCATCGGGAGATTCGGCAAGATTCCCGAACGGCCGCTCCATTCCAGGCTGAACCGGCCGGTGGACACTATTATATTGTGTTATTTTTTATTTTTCAATAATATAATCTGTACAGGCCTAATAGGATTTTGACTGTTAAGCCAAGGAGGCACGCTCTTGATGGTTTGAAATTATGCAAAGAAATGTGCCTAGAATTTAGCCACAGAACCCTTTTCTTCTATTGTCAGCCTGTTGAGACATTCATAATTCATAGCTGCAGTATGGTGTACCTTACAGATATGTATTATGTTAATATTCCAATCTCTTGCCTCTAAGCCTGGTATCGAAATAACCGGCATAGATCTCAAGTATGGGTTTTCCTGAGGGTTGAGAAGTTTATATTGGTGATTTTGGCTCTTTGTTGGATGGAGAGAATCTATTTATAGTACGGTGTCAGTCAACACCGCCTCAATACAAGTTGTGCCTGCAGCGTTGAACATCGCTGTTGCTTAAATATGAAGTTACAGTTCCAACACAATTTCTCGGTGGGAGCAATTGATGGTGTTTCCACATATCTGTCTCCAACAGTCTGTGTTTAACACAGCTCTTTATGTTTTTATTTAGTATTCGTAACGGCACCGGCTCCCTTGATTTCTGTAACCGTGTTTTAAGTACAAGCAAGCTCAAACCACCTTCTCTTTTTTTAATGATTATACCCACTGTTCACTGTACTCATGAAGTTTTAATCCTTTCTGATGCAAAGTTGCCGCATGTAACCAAATGCTAGCACAAGCGATCCTGAAAGATACCTGAAAGCTCTAACGGAATTCAATGGATCAAGTGCAAATATAGTTCAATAAATATACACAGAAAACGCCCCAGAAAACACCAACAGTAAAGCAACAGTAAGCCCATAATTGGGCACTGGGGGTGGCTACAGTGGCCCAGCCTACTTTGCCTGAGGTTCCCCTCTGGACCAAGCAAATGAATATATTAACATTTACAAAAGAGGATTTTTGTTCTTGTTTCTTGTTTGTCAATTAGACCCTGAGACTTCTCCCAGAGAAAAATGACCCTTGCGTACTCTTGATAAGTGTGTATAATGCATCATCCCTAGGTCACATGTTTTCCAAAGCGTATTCCTCATGGAAATTAAACATGAGGTATGAATTGGCAAATGTATTGTTGGAATGCGCTCGTCGCACCGAATGCTGAGCAATGAGAAGGATGCCCTTCTCCTTCCCTCGTGTCCTATCCCCCCTTTTCTCCTTTTCAACAGTAAACTCTTTACCTGCAAACAAGAATGTTCTCAAAACTATTTAGTGTTTCACTGGATGTTGCCCAGTAACTTTCTACCAAGATGTAGTCACAAATATAAGTAGTGACCGCAGACACATAAATGCACATCAAAATGGAAAAATAACATTTCCGAAGAAATAAAAAAGCTAGAGATAGAGAGGAAGGGGAATGAGAAAAAGAGACATGATAACTAAATAATTCATATAACATAGATAAATAAATAAAAAGAAATGCACATAAATAAATAAATAAATACATAATAAATAAGATTTGACTTTCTCATCATATAAATGGATACGTGGAGTTTATAACTCGAAAATGGGAAAGTGCCATGGCAACCACAGGAAATAATTAGATGGCCCCTGACAGCTCTCATGAGGCAGAAGATGTTTCATAACTACAGCTTTTTGATTTGAATTATGGACGGGATGAATATTCTCAGGGAAACGAGATGAGAATAATGATAGCTCAGCAGGGGTTTCAGAGAGAACGCTGTGTGAGTTTAACTGGGGCGATAGGGGAACACTGTGTACCCTCTGTGTGTGTGTGTGTGTGTGTGTGTGTTCTCATATGAAGACATTCTGAGCTGAGTTGTACAGGATTAATGTGTGCGCCATGTGTGCACCTGTCTGTGCGCCTGTCTGTGCGTGTGCATGCATGCGTGTGTGTGCACCTACAGTACACATACAAGTAGATGCTCATGATTCTGAAAATAGGTATTACATTACAAGGGTGACATTACAGTATTATGTCTGTATATTAACACTGTAATTGAGCATGTTACAATCACAGTGGGACATCTCTGTGTGTATATATATATATATATATATATATATATATATATTTGTCTGTCCTACAAACACGGGGTTATGACAGTAACACATAGCAAGCAGATTCTCTTGCAGCAAGTTACATCATTCGGAGTGAGTGATTTGAAAATATTACTGTAGACTACAGTGAAAAAAGCCATGTTTTTTATCTTCAAGTTTATTCGTAGCGATTTTATTTCAAAACTAAATTCACTCTAACTAGTATCAAACTGTTAAAGAGAAGTCAACCCTCTGTTTCAGCTCAAAATCAAACTTGTGTTTTGGGTTGAGAATTCTAAGGAGGAGGAAGGGGTCGCCCCTCGGAGGCGGCCAACAACATTAACCGCTCCCCAGGCGGAGCGCCACACATCCACACCCTCTCTTTGTCATCACAAGAGCAACGGGACCTGAGTTCAGAGCAGAGTAGAATATTAAAAAACTGGCTGGCAGAGACTGGCAAAAATATAGTATCCCCCATTATTCATCTGTTTCTTCATTCTGTTTTTTTTCTGCATTACACTATTATTTGAGTAACTTTAACACAATAGCATAGATTACACAATAGCATAGATTACTACTATTACTATTACTAACAAAACAAAAACATGACTTTGGGTTCACTGGCACTTTAAATTGTCAGGTAGCCACTACACGACACTCAGTATCGGCGGGTTTATCGCCTAGTGGGTAGGAGCCTTAAGCCTTAAGGACTTTGCAGTGCAAGGAACAAGGCCGCGCTGCAGAGCGACTAGTCGATGTGTGGATTTAACAACGGGAAGGTGAATCTGAACAGGTACCAAGAGTGGGAAGCTAATAACCCTGTGGGTATAATTACTTTGATGGACACTTTCCTCACTGGATAGACTTTGCTTGTGGCACTGGTGGGACATGGGATCAGTACTTGGAACAGACAAACACTGATTAGGTCCTGTTTAAGCCCCTCCCCATACATTTGTCAAGCCTATCCCCATTGCAAATGATGGCTTTCCACAGTGCTGTAATGCTGCTCTGGTGCCCAGGGCCATCATCCAGCTTGCAGCTTGCCAATGCCCTTGACAATCCACCGTGTCATTTTCTCCCCATCTCCCATATTGCATCACCCATCTTGAAGAAGCACTAGGTTGAAAACAATCTGATCATGTCCAATGTTCCTCTTAAGGTTGATTTCCCCATTGATTACCCTTGAATTGATTCATTGCATGATGCTTTTCTGTTGTACATGTTGAACTTCATATCCTGAATGTTATAATTAACATTTAAAAAAACACCACTTGAAAGAAACACTTGATAAAACAACCTACTCAAGTGTGGCATGTACTTATCTATGCTAATTTTACCACATGTACAGTGCTGTAATGCTGCTCTAATTTTTCCTGCACAGGGTATGGTTGGTCAGTTGACAAAAGCCTGTGGTAAAAGAGAAAGGTTGTGGCAATAACATCATAATAATAGCGTTTACACAGAGATGGCCACACATACTCAGACAAACACATGTGTGTACATCCATACATGAAAATGTATTGTATGATATTCTGGACATGCCGCCGATACCTAAAATTAGGTACATTTAACTTTGGGTACCAAACACAATGTTTCACTACATTGTTATGTAATCCAAACCAAATAAGTCAACATGCAAGAGCCATTTGTGGAAAAAAGTAAGTACACACCATGATTCAGTAGCTTGTAGGTCTACCTTTAGCAAAAATCACTTGCAAGTAATTGTTCATATATATGAGGGTTTTCATATAAACTCCTGAGGTTCAGCCCGAACTTCTTGTGTTTTCACGGTCAGGCTCCCCACAACCACAACAATTGGCTTTGATCCTATTTTGATCGGCCTTTCTTTCTCCAACTGATTATTCTCTCTCGTACGATGCTCAAGTATTTTTTGTGTCCCAGCCCAGCGCAATTAAAGGGTTTCTTTATCTTATGTTGCTTATTTACATATCATTAGGGGACCCAGCCCCAGCCTTACAATCAAAGAGTGAAAAACATGGAGGTTATTTTCCTCTCAGAGCGGCTGTGGCTCACTTGTCACCATCTCCTTCATTTATACCCAACGTCACAGGTCTCTGTGGCGTCTCTGAAGCCTGGCAGACGTGTCTCTGTTGTATAATTTCAAAAAGCGCCATGGCACCGGATCAGGCGTATACAGTAGAGAAACAAATGTCGAAAACAAGGAATGTGGCAAACAGACAAATGTTTTACATCACATATGCAATCAAAATATCACTTGTCACCCCTTCCCACACACCTATGCACACACACACACACAGTGCCCCAATAACAGCTTTATTTGTATATTCAATATACAGGGTTCTGTATAAATCAGTCATTGCATGTCTTAGTCTGGGATGTGAAACAAAAATGGGTGTTTCTCGTTTTTTTATTAAAGCAAATGGTTGGTTCACAAAATATAGTGCTTTTAAATGGCTATTTCTTTAATCCATATGCTGTTGTGATAAAAAGGTGCATGGGGAATTCCAAACATTGACTACACAATGTCCCTGCTGGGCCTGGGGTTGACAGACATCCAAGCGATGTCTGTCTTCAGGCGAGATCCTGGGTGACTTTGGTTTAAAAGACACATTATTTCCCATGGGGGTTAATGGACAGAAAAAAAGCCAATGTGTATTTGTGAGGAAACTCCACAAAATGTAAGGTCTTTATTCTTCAGATATAAACATTGATTCCTTATAGCCACAATGTATTGGATAACAAACCACATTGTGACGTTATATCATCAGCAAAGCATAGTCTTTTGAGGTCCAAACTTGGCCTTGTTTGTTCATTCATAGGAGAGAGAGAGAGAGAGAGAGAGAGAGAGAGAGAATTAAATGACACACATGTATGCCTCGATGAGTAACATTTGGGTGAGGCCACAGCAATAGGCAGTCTATGTTCACAGTCCAACAACCATAGCCCATGCATGCCCTCTGAAACTGTGTGCAAAACTGTAATGACAATCTGAACTATATGGTGGGGGGGGGTGGGTTGAAATAAAACTGTGGCATATAGGACCATTCTATATATTGAGTGCTGGTAAGAATAAGTCCCATTAGCGAAACAGTCAAGCCACCACCTGTACTTTATGCCGTTGATGCAACATGAGGCAACTCCTTCGCAATATCAGGAAAAGATCAGCTACCTAAACACAAACCCTGTGTTTATTCACATCACCGTCATCGCATAGGCAGACCGGATTGACATAACATCAATGTGCCAAAGAGTGAATGTGACGAACGGCGCCTCATGTGACCAGGCGCCATGACGCAAAATAACTTCCCATACAGTCAAATCTGTCTGGCTGTCCTGGTCTCTCTCGCCCTGCATTTTGTCTCGATGTCTCTCTACCAACCGCACCTCAGGGAAATTGCTGCATTGTTTTCACAGGTCAATACAGTTTGATGATTATCAGAAAATCACAGATTTCCTGAGTGGTAGACTGTTCAGCAACCGTAACTATGTTTCCAAGTCTCTCACATACACACACATGAGCGAAAATCATTTAAAGGGAACTTATCACTCGTTGAACGAGGGGAGGTCTGGTCAGTACATGATTGGTCAAGGTGCGCCGATCACGTACCATGGACAGCTAATCACCTACAGGTTCAATGCAATGTGGAGCTCCTCCTACTCATGGGGTAGGTGTGCTAATCACCAGTGGGCATAGCATAGGCATGTCTGAATTAAAAGACCTCCAGACACCTTTCCTTACAATATATGAACACATCATCCTCTCTCCCTACCTACCTGTCTCCCTCTCCCCCTCCCGCTCTCTCTCTCCATCCCCCCTCCCTCCTCCTCTCGTCACACCTTGTTCCCCTAAGCTTTGATAAGATAATAGTAGACACGTCAATGTCACACTCGGAAATCACTGCAGAGAGACAGCTAAATTGTAGTTTGAAGAGCATACACATTGCTTTACCCAGCTATTAAGTTGAAAAGTGCCAATATGATACCTTGATGTGTACCGATGTGACCATATCATTTTGTGGGTAAATATAGACATTTTTCGATGTTGCACAACTGCACAATGTGGCTTATAGTGGACCTTACGGTAGGGCCATTGAAGTCTGCACAGGTTGTCAATAGTTTCCAATACAGAATGGTAAATTTACTGTTGCCCTATAGGCAACAATGTCTCCATGTATGCTTGTGTTTTGTCCTATGTGAATGAAACAATATCATACAGTTGTTCAAGAGTTCAGGATCTAGTTCGGAATCAACGTATTTAAAGCATAGAACACCTGGTATAGAAAACAATGTGTTGGGTTACTATCTGTCCAAAAAGTAAGGTGTGGCTCTGGATCTAGGGAGATAATCCTTGATTTGTAGGGTTCAGAGTGTATAATATTTATAAAAGCAGCCCGTAACCCAGACTTGAAAAGTCACCCAGAAAAGTCACTCAGTCACCTCTTTCTGTATCACCAGTATGTGTATGTGTGTGTGTGTGTGTGTGTGAATGGGGTAAGGGAGAGAAACAGATGAATAACGGGGGATAATACAATTTTGTAAATGATACCTGTTTTTCTCGAGCTGGTTCATGATGATTTTCACACGTCTTGCACCTGCTCTTCTCACAACCTGCTCACACATGCCACTGGTGTGAAGCAGCATTAAACTCTGTAGGGTAATTAGTGAACTGTAAGGGCCTAATTGGGATCACAATGACAGATACTGCGCTGGAATGACTAATGGAAACTAAATGGTATCGCTACGGCAACCGTTAATTGGTAGCAGTCTGACAGACACTTAATGGGAAAGACGAAACCCGCTCTAGTTCTGCAAAGAACTACAGCCCCGAGCCGTTGCTAAGGAACAGCCTACATGTGACTCTGTGTGTGTGTGTGTCTGTGTGTGTATGTGTGTGTGTGAGAGAATGAGAATAAATCAGTGCATATGCATGTTGGGGGAAGTTTTGAGGTGTGTGTGTGTGTGTGTGGGTGTGTGTGTGTGAGCCCTGTGTTCTTCTCACAATGAAACACAAATGCAGTCACACACACTGACAGAACAGGGAGCAACATTTGATGCCAGACATGGTTTGACAACTGCTATGTTTTTGTCTGCTTTGGGTACAGTGTGATTTTCACCCTGCTGCGCTTTCATCGGTCAAAATGTAAAAAACAAAAGGTTTACACGTTTTTTGGACCAGACATTTTGTCGTGTCGGTTGGTTATAATTGCTCTATATAGAACAGAATAGAATAGAATAGAATTCCATTCAAGATTTACAAAATACGAAACATTTCAAGGTTCTCAAAACAAGACAACAGAGCAGAACAGTAGAAAGACAACATACAATGCACTAGACAGAAATGACACAACACATGTACCTATGCAGTGCATATTGTATGGGAATGTATCCAGATGGAAGAAAGTGTTGTGGATTCTGTGTCCATATTGCATTGTGGGGAAGAAGCCGTTTTTGAAGCGGGATGTTCGGGTGGAGATGACGGTATGACGGATAGTACTGGGGCATTGGAAGGGTGTTGTGGTGCATCTGCAGTGTGTCATAGCAACCACTCTAGCACTAGTTGAGAGAGGGGGAGGTGGGGGGGATCCCTTAAATAAAATCACCTCTAGAGTGTCCTTATAGGTACACATTGGTTTAGTATGGTTCTGCAAACAATGTCCTTTCCCCCTTTGAATAGCAAAGATGCTGCAGTAATACACAGAAAAGTGCTCAAAGCAGGCATTGTTTTAAACAGGTGTTTAAAAGCACCTCGCCAGTGGCACCCATACATCAGGTTGAGTTATGTAGTCTACGTGACTTTCACTGTAAGTCACATCCACATAAATAGTCCTGCTCTTATATAACCATTATAAATAACCAGTCACCTGGTGCTATACACTACAAATTGTCTTTCTGTGAGTCAAAGAGTCACCCAAAAGAATAACCTTGTTTGTATACAAAGGCGTATATGAGCAATTGCCAGAATCTAGCTCTATACTGGAGGTATTACACAAGTAATAAAAAAAAATGGGAAAAAATCATCTCCATCCTCTTCTGTGAAATCTGTGAAACCCTGTTTTAAATATATAATTGGAAACCCTTAACCCTCATTGAGAGTGGCTGTTTATTATGTTCATACAGCACTATTGTGACCAAGCATAATCCCACTTGACTCTGAAGTGGCTTGTTGATCTAGGGGTATGATTCTCGCTTCGGGTGTGAGAGGTCCTGGGTTCAAATCCCGGAAGAGCCTGATGTAGGAATTTGTGTCCTCCTAAAAAGTTGTAAACAAACAGTCACCTTTCAGAATTTACACGACACTTCTCGAAATCCTCTTAGGATTATTCAAGATCCTGAAACCTTGCGTGTTTCTGACATGGCAACCTTTCAATATTGGTCATAGTTGCCATCTACCTACTTGCTTTGTTCAACAAAAGATATTGGCCAAATCAATGTCTTGGTAATTTTGTTAGTTGGAATGAAAGATAAACTTTGAATATTTTGTATGAAAAAATACTAGTAAATGTAGTTGAGGAAGTTCGTTCTTTTTATTAGGGCTTTCTAAGTATTTTGACATGACATTTTCGGCCAACAGTATTACTTTCTGAGAACGGCCTTTCAATATTATGCTAAAAAAGACGGAATTGACTGGCAGTGTTAAGATTTGGACCCACGCCTCCGAAGCGCCTGGAGTTTAAACCCAGCACCTTGGACCGCTTGGCCACACTACCAGAAAGTACATTAGTCATCATTCCCGCATGACAAACTCAGCCTTTAATGCGGCCCAAATGAAGGAAGAATATGTGAACTTGGTGGCAATGTTGACACGAAAAGCCGGGGTTGTGCTAGTCTTGAGCATCGGTACCATTTATCAAATGGCACAGAGCCAAAGTATGGCTCGTTGGTCTAGGGGTATGATTCTCGCTTCGGGTGCGAGAGGTCCCGGGTTCAAATCCCGGACGAGCCCGATATAGGGATTTGCGTCCTCCTAAAAAGTTTCAAACAAACAGGTACCTTTCAGAATTCACTTGACACTTCTCAAAAGCCTCTTAGTGTTTTTCAAGATCCTGAAACCTTCCATGTTTCTGACATGACCTTTCAATTTTTGTCATTGGTCATAGTTGCCATCTACCTTTAAACCTACATGCTTTGTTCAACAAAAGATATTGGGATATCCGTTCAAGCAAAACCAATGTCTTGGTAATTTGGTTAGTTGGAATGAAAGAAAAACTTTGAATACTTTGTAAATGTAGTTGAGGAAGTTCTTTCTTTTTATTGGGGCTTTCTAAGTATTTTGACATGACATTTTTGGCCAACAGTATTACTTCCTGAGAACGGCCTTTCAATATTATGCTAAGAAAGACAGGATTGACTGGCAGTGGTGGGATTTGAATGCATGCCTCCAAAGAAAATGCAGCCTAAATCCAGCGCCTTGGACCGCTCGGCGACATTACCACAAAGGACACTAGTCATCATTCCTGCATGACAAATTCAGCCTTTAATGTGGTCCAAATGAAAGAAGAATATGTGAACTTCGTGGCAATGTTGGCACTATGAAAAGCTATGAAAATGAAAAGCTAGTGAAAAGCTAGTTGTGCTAGTCTTGATCATTGGTACCATCTGACATATATCAAATGGCACACAGCCTCAGCATGGCTCGTTGGTCTAGGGGTATGATTCTCGCTTCGGGTGCGAGAGGTCCCGGGTTCAAATCCCGGACGAGCCCGGTGTAGGACTTTGCGTCTTCCTATGAAGTTGAAGATAAACACTCACCCATCAGAATTCTCTGAATACTCTGTCTTGATGGGGGCTTTCGGCATGAGATGACTTTTTTGGCCAACAGCGGCCCTTTTTGAGAATGGCCCTTCTAAATGATGGTTCATTTTACTTTAATGCGGCCCAAATGAAGGAAGAATATGTGAACTTGGTGGCAATGTTGACACTATGAAAAGCCGGGGTTGTGCTAGTCTTGAGCATTGGTACCATCTGACATTTATCAAGTATTGACACATAGCCAATGCATGGCTCGTTGGTCTAGGGGTATGATTCTCGCTTCGGGTAAAAAGTTTCAAACAAACAGGTACCTTTCAGAATTCACTCGACACTTCTTGAAATCCTCTTAGTGTTAACCTTTCAATTTTTGTCATTGGTCATAGTTGCCATCTACCTTTAAACCTACTTGCTTTGTTCAACAAAAGATATTGGGATATCCAGTTGGAATGAAAGATAAACTTTGAATACTTTGTCAATTTAGTTGAGGAAGTGCTTT
>OMKN01017556.1:9597-20283 GCA_900302345.1 Melanonus zugmayeri
CACAACGTGGAACTTTTCACCCACGGGACACATACCGGGAAATTCGCGCTCTTCTCGGCACCCACCCGCACGTCGCCGCTGAGCCCCATGCTGTGCTCAATTGGTGAGATTACAGTGCAGTGCGGTGCTGGACATGGTTTTTACTGTAGTAGGGAGGGAGGGACCTTCTTATTATAGACATCCCATGGTAGGCAAAGCACCCACTGGACGCATGACAAAGCACCCACTGGAAGTTAATGGTGGATTTAGATGAGATCTTGTGTGATCACAACACTTGGTGAATGAAAAGTTGCAACGGGAACATCACGAAAACCCCACCGATGCGTGATGACGCAATGATGGCGACTGGCCACGCCCCGTTTAAAAACTTCTTCACTGCGGGTGGAGATGAGGATGGCTCACTCCAAACAAATAGGCCTACCTGTAGATTATTTTAAATATAACATAATAGGCTATAAAATAACAAATATAGCCCTAATATAACTACTACTACAAGTATTGAATGAGGATGATTATTTTCATACAGTGGATTTCTGAACTTTCCTTCAGCAAGGGGCATTTGGAAAGGCAATCTTTGAAAGTTTGAATTCGTAAAATGTATGGGTAAAAAGTGATACATTTTGTAATACAAATAAGGATAAAATATCCTTTAAAATACTACACATCATACTGTGTATTACTATCAAATCATTTACCAGATGCTTTCATCCAAAGTGATACAGGTCTAGATGTTTAGCATCTTTCATATCCAGATCCCAAGACCTAAACTTAATATCTAACCTATACCATTTTGCACTTTATATCTACACTTTACACACATTTAGAGCATAATATTAAACAATTTTACGACAAAACAAGAAGCTTTGTGAATATGCAACCATGTGCTGGAGTGACATGGGGTCGGGTAATGACACAGCATGACACTATTATTTTAGAGAGCGTTATGTAATGTAATGTAGTAATACACAAAGACGTTATTCGGAATCTAATGGTGCATATAGTCAACGTTTAGTGAAGAAAAGTTGCAAACTGACTGGAATGGAAGGCAAAGCCTCCTTCAGGTAGAAAGCCCAGTGTGTATTGATGTATAATGAGAACTGGAAACAGCATGCCAAAATGGCCACTCATTCATTTAAATGAAGGGTTCTTAAACCTTTTCATCTCTGGACCCAAAATGTCAGTGTGTCTGTGGGAACAACCACACACTCATTCACATTTACACATTGAGATTGAAAGAGAAACACCCGTTTAGGAAAACAAACTTCAATACTGTGCTTAGCAGTGCTGGTGGACAAAGTACGCAACCTGTACCTGGTTTATAAATTACTCGCATACAAGTGACAGACCATAATTTGTACTTGAATTGAAGTAATGGAGTACTTGCTTAAATACCCTTATTGCCATTATTTTCTTCCCCACAGTAACAAATAATATTAATAACAATAATAATAATATTAGGGGGAGGAGGGTTTGTCATCTGGTGTGACAAATCTCTGAGACTTCCTTATACTGAAAAACAATACAAACAATAACCAACAAACAATAACCCTTGAGCATATTCTAAATACCCTATGAAGCAAAGTAGCCTACATACTAATTTAGTAATTAAGCAATTAAGTCCCCTCTTATTAAAAAAATGTTTTTATTGTTATTGGCTATGCATTTGAGCAATGCAAAATGACTGATAAACATAGCTTCCCATCAAGTAATTGTGAAGTAGGTCTACGATGCCAGCTTCCTCCACTAAATGAGCATGTTTACTCTGGTGGATTCTTATGTAAAGTCTGGGAATAGGCCTACCCTAAGAAGTCCAGGAACTACAGGGCAATTGGAACGCACCCCTGGATAAAACACTTTGCTCAAGTATACTCCTTGATGGATGATATACTTTTGTTTGCAAGTTGTTTAAACTTTGATACTACAAACAGTACTACGACCCCGCTAAAATTGTCCTTGTGTCATCAAAGTATAGCTGCAACTTTGGGAAGTCGCAAGATAAAAGCTGCCGTGAAAATGTAAAGCCTTAACCAACAGCGACACCTGGTGGTCGATATTCAAGTGACATATTGCGATTCACTTTTGGCATGGCTGTAGGACAAACTTGTGGCGTTAATATTGATCTAACTTCATTGGCGATGTCTGTCGAACAAGGTGCAACACATTTAAACTCTGACCAATTGCAAACTTTCAGGCACAGACAAACGTGTAATTCTAGATAAAACGGTTTCCGGTACTAGTTCATACTTTTTATTCCATAAAAAAAAAAAAGCATTACCATTGAGATTTACAAAAACACATTTACATAAAGTGCAATATTATGTTACATTACTGGTGTTGATTAGAAGAATCTGCTATGCAGAGGTGATTTTCCAATAACAATGCACAGTATTTTTATTAAGACACAATGGGTACCAATAACACATACAAGTAATTAATTTTTCAAATCCGTTTCAAATCCATTGCATCCATTGCATTCATGTATTTTTCCTGCACAGAGATCTTAAAACACAGAACTTCCTGAGAACTTAAAGGGGAACGTCGCAGATTTTCAACCGGCTTTGTATCATTTCAATGTGGGTAGTATATGCAAATTAACCATTTTTACCTTTCCTCCATGTTGCCTGCACCCAGATCTCCCCGTTACTTACCCGCCATCTTACCCCAACTCCGTCATCAACTCTGTCAAATGACAGAGTTGGGGTAAGATTTTGCATCTGTAGACACAGAGTGCATCGGCAACAACTGCAGGTGTTTTTCACAATATATCCCCTAATGCGGATAGATAGAGATAAGGTTGAAAAGCGGCAAAGTTATCCTTTTAAAAAAAAGGTGTGTGTGTGTGCTACCAAGGTTCCCACCACAAGACCGCAGCACAGCTCAAGAGTGCATGTCCTCGTCTACACTCGGCTCCACCTCTCCTGAGACGAAGCCTTCTGCCTCCACGGCCTCCTGGGCCGCGCCCTCCACCTTTAGCACACCCACCACTCTGAGTAGAGAAATAGTCAAAGAGGACAAAGACATAAATGAGCTATAATGAGCTAGCTAACATAAAGCAGGGTTAAAGACCACAGATTGTATACACCGTCTCATGATGCATACCACCAGGTCAGCAGTAAAACAAAGCACAGTAAACTGATTGATTGTGAGGCTTCATCTTTGAACTTCGAAGGCTCTACATATCTTGGCTGAAAAAGTACACACAACTCCCAACAAAGGTTTGTTCACACAAAGTGGATTTTACTTGGGAGATGCATGTCTGGGTTCGATCGATCCAAACATTGGCAACGTAATCACCTTATGAACCTATAAATCCCACCTCTGCTAGTAAATACCTACAATTGTATTACTAGTCTAAAAGGATAATAAATAATATGTTTTTTCAGAGATAATCAGTGCAAACAAGCTGTTTATTCCTGCTGGAAATATCTCCTTATGTGTAATAATATTTGTACACTGAAAGTACAAATGTATACATGCAATACAATTGCATACAATACTACAGCGTGACAACATTATCAGAGGACAAATGTGTAATGTAATACACAAAGAGGTTATTATAGTCTAATAGTGCATATAGTCTGTCAACGTTTACTGAAGAAAAAACTATTGTATACAGCCTTTTTACATTAGGATTACCTGACATCAGTTTGCACACAGCTACACAGCTTACCTAATCACTGAGCTGAATCATCATTTACACACACACACACACACACACAATGACTCAGCACTTCCTGGTCTAGCAGAGCCAACCAGATTGTTTCACAATGTTTTAGTATAGATTATGGTATACAGTATATTATTTTGATACCACTGCTCTCCTGCCTTCTGTGTGCATGAAAATGGCACATGAAAAACATGTGTAGGAGTGTATATGTTCGAACTAATTTTTGTAAAGCACTTGAAGGGTTGGCTGGTTGTGGAGGAATGAGGAACTGAGTGCTCTTGTGTGTGTGGCGACACACACATGACCCCAAGCCCTTGTGTGCAGTTTTTCATGTCGTGAAGCATGAAAAACTGCAGGTTTCTGGTAAGGACTTAACTTAATTAAACTGAAATTCATGTCCACCGCAAGAATGTTTGCATTTAAGTACAACCTTGAATCAAATCATCTTTTAATTGTCACACTGATTGAGTTAGATTAGAGTCAACCATGATTATTCTGTGAAAATAGTTAATCTCGATAATGACAAGTCGTTGCCGTCGTGGAAAAATGTATCCTAATAATAATATAACAAATTATATAACCTTGTTTAATTTGCTACAGGTTAATTTAAAAGGCCTTTGTATACATTTTCCTTAGCATATGCATTGCCCCTGTAGCCACAAAGTCTGATACTGAGGCCACTGACTTCTTTATTGTGTAGATTCCTTTAGTTGTCTTGCATCCTTGCAGACATGTCCACTTCCCCCCATAGTGTATAGCAAATTAAATTGGCCTCTCCCACCATTTCTGGCTTCAGCCATGGCCAATCCTTAACTGGTCACTCCCCTCACCATTGTTTTGTTAGTATCAGACCCAAAATCCTTGCATAATGAATAATGTACACCCATTGTCTCTCTGAAGGTGCTTGGTAAATGCTGCCTGTGTGTCTTCCCATGATCATGCGCCATTAAATCAAATACTTTGCTGTCAAGAAGTGTCCTACAAGAAATAATTTTTCATCAGTTACTATTGGTGATATTTTAAATTAGCAGCATCACACCGAGGCTAAATATTTAAGAGATATCTTAACCATCTATACGTGTGTGTGTCCAACATGGATACACACGTTAGAGAATTAGTCAGAATTAGTTTTATCACGAACACCAGTGAGATGCAGTCCAACATGTTATACGTCACAATTCCACTATTAATGCGTTCTTTTCTAATATTATAGGTGGTAGATGATGTATATTTGTGTAAACCCATGAGATGACAACGTCTCCTCTTTTTACTTCCGTTATCCAGTCCAGTGGTTTTGGACCCAATATCGGACCCCGATAACGATGCACAATATCAGTATCGGATCCGCCCGGGGCCTTAGAATCGCATGATAATATATAAGATGTGTGGTGGTGGCTAGCGTTGGCGTCATGACTTACCCTACTAGGACACTGGGGATGAGACAGAGGCCTGCAGCCAGCAGGAAGCTGAAGCCTGGAAACCACCCCACCGTGATGGCGTAGATGCTACTGAAGACCGCATTCGCTACGCTGCTAGTCAGACTCTCCAAGAAGGCTACGCATCCGAACAGAGCTCCTGCGCACCAACAGACAGTGTGTTTGATTATTTTCATTTTATTTTCCTACAATAACAAATGCACTCACAAGTTCTTCTTATGGTTTGTATATTCTCTTGAATGGTATTCTTGAATGAGTATTTAGCGTAATCTTGCGTGTATTTAAAAAAAGGTCCTATTGATGTTGATATGACATTGCGATTTTGGATTGGATGTCTTTCATGTTTGATGTTGGTTGCGTTTATTGTGTTCTGAACATGTTTTTTATGTATGTGCATTATTAAATGTGGTTTTAATGTCATGGACTCTTGGAAGGACATCAAAATAAAGAAACAAAACATCACACCAGCCATTATAGTGATCATGAAAGTATTTGTGTATAAAGAATAAAACCCATCCAACCCCCAGCTGTAAAAACAATGGCTTCAGTGGAGAACCAGCAAAGTAAATCTAGAGTTTTTGCAATCAAATAACACATCCACCTTTTCAATAACCAAGAGGTTCTAGCGGTGGATGGGATTCCTCATCCTTTTGAACAAAAGTGAAAAAGGTTACGTAGTGCGGGTCCAAGCCAGGCATGGTGACGGTGGTGGCTCAAGGGAAGTGAGCCTCCCGACGCAACTTCTAAAATCGTCTCACCTTGCTCGGACGTGGAAACGATCTTTGACATCATGGTGCGCAGGACAGGGTAAGGCATGACGGCTAGGAGCAGTGGTATCCTCACTATGGCGAGCCAATGACAAGAACAAACATTATGGAAGATGGATCAACACAGTACAGTACATTTGTGTGGAATCTTTCATTTGTGAAATAAAATAAAAAGGTGCGGTAAATATGAGGTTGTAATTGTATTTTATTATTGCTATATAACCTGATTAGCAGAATTGTAAAAAGCTGTAAATAGCTTGTAGCTGTAAATGTTGAATTTGGAGCGCATTGATTTGGAAGTGTTAAAAGGCAGAGGTGTCCCGTTATTGAAAAATAATGCAAACCCTTGGAGTTGGAACGTTATTGACCAATCAGGATCAAGCATTTAACAATACTGTGGTATTAAGTGTCATTAAACAGAATAACCCTGGAGGGCAGCGGGTAAATAACCGTAATTATCATATCATATTTTAAAATATCGCCGGTATGAACATGTTTGGATGCAATGTTACAAAAAATAAATAAAACCAAGGCCTTTAATAGGCCACAATTGATGTTAGGCTAAATACATCATCATAGGGTACGGTCTGCAGCAATAATATCGCAATATTTCGTACTGAAAATGGGATATCGCAGCAACCCTAGTTTAAAGTGCTAGCCATGATGGATGACGTGGTGTACTTGTCTCACCGAGAAACATGGCAAGGGTGGTCTTGGCAAAAGACATCAGGGTCAAGCCAGAGATGACGGAGAGCAGACCGATGAGGACGATCAAGAGCTGGGGAACGCCGCAGTACGTCAATGCCAACACGCCCAGGAAGCTCGCTACAAACCTGGTGGTGGACAACGCGGTACCGTAGCCGATGAGAATCTCGTCCCAGCACAGCGGCTCCTTGAGCTCGTAGAGCGTGACGGACGCCGCTCCGCCGAGTTGGGCGAAGTTGAAGGTGGCCATGATCAGCATGAGCAGCACCAGGCGAATGTTGTCCCTGTATCCGATGCCCATGAACATCCGATAGATCCCAAAGACCATCTGCTTCATGGCCGAGCGGCGAGGAGGAGCATCGCCGCCGTCAGTGGCATCGGAATAACCTGCCGGTGTTTGTTTCACCGTTTCCTCCAGAAGAAACACGGCGTAAAGCAACGTGAGACTCAGGCACGTGGCGGATGTGAGGATGGGCCAGTTGAAGCCCGCCGCTCGTAGGAAGTAGCCCGTGGACAGCGAGGCCACGCCGGACAACAGACCGAGCATCATGTCCACACAGGCCATGCGCAGCGTTTTCTGCCTGCTGTTGTCGCACAAGTCTGCGATGTATGCAAAGCAACCGCCCAGGAAGGTTCCCACGCCGCCAAACAGTGAGGAGGCGAACGAGGCGCCGACCAGCAGGTAGATGTTGAGCTCAAAGTAGGACACGGCCAGGAAGGACAGGGAGAAGATGAGTGCACCAATCAGAGGCATGATGATGGTGACCCTGCGTCCTCTCTGGTCACTGTAGGCCACCAGGATGATGGTGACCACCAGAGATGGTATGGTGGAGAAGAGCACCGTGTAAAGGGAGAAGAGAGAAGCCTGCCTCTGCACCTCCTGGAGACAAAACAAAAGAAGAAGAAACCTTTTGTTTTTCTTTGTTGTTTTTTTTGTTCAGGTTTTCTATGGTCACATGTTTCAGTCAAGTCAAGTTTATTTATATAGCACATTTAAAAACAACTGCTGTTGACCAAAGTGCTGTACAGGTAAATAAAAGATGCACAAATACAAAAGGTAAAAACACAAAATTAATAAGATAAAATAAATAAAATACACAGATACAAGTAGTAAAAACACAAAAGAGAAAAACTATACACAGTAAAGGGGAGTCAAACTCAACTTGTATTAAAAGCCAGTGAGTAAAAATGCATCTTAAGCAGTGATTAACAAATGTGTTGTTTAGGTGTTGTTTCAGTGAACAAAAGATCAGAACAGAAAGGGGAAATTATATTTTCTAAAAGTGCCATTAACCCCAAGAAAAAGGAACCGATCCTTCTGTAAACAGAACAGGTGTGCCATGGAAGGGGAGGTCTGCCAGGGAAGGGGAAGAGAACAAGATGATGGTGAGACCATATTAATTTGTTTCAGGAATTAATACTTTCTTCTTCACCAGCAATCCTATTCTAAAATATAATTACAAATCAAATTTTGTCTCAGGGCATGTGGAAAATGGGTGGCGGTGCATCCTTCAGCAAAAACCCAAGAAGAAAATATTAATCCTTGAAACAAATTGATCAAAAGGTATCACATCCCACTAGTTTATTCAATACTAGAATTACTAGATAGGGCGTAGGCAGTCTGTGATTGGTTTGTTCTGATAAAGATAACCCAATAGGACAATGCATGTCCTAAGGAGGACGGCATTGGTTGTTGGGGTCTCCTGTGTGAGCCCGAGAATAAAGGCTTGAACGATACGTCTTGACACCATGGCTGATGGAGGATTTTAATCAATCCTCAACAAAACCAACCTCGAAAATGCTGACAATGTGACATGATGGAAAGTTGAATGAAGTCAGTCAAATCCAAGCCTGTAACCTTACTGAACCATATCTTTTCAAAAGAGCAACTGGCCTCTCTTAACCTCATCTCTTGACTTACTTAAAAGTAAAAACAACAACATCAGCAGGATATAATATAGAAGCACAAAGAGTAGCTGCTGACATGGCTTGTTGTGGTAATAGTTAGTGAGTTACTATTATTACATATTACATTTTTGTTACATATTTTTTCTTTTGAAAATATTAATAAATAAACTTTTTTGTCACACAAAACAGTCAAGTCAACTTGTTGACTGCAATAAGCCGGCTAGAGGGAAATCAATTAAAATGTTGGACATTGACCAATAATGAAGAGTAGAGAAAAGTCATTTGTATAGATTATACACCTACGTGGTGGCACTGTAAGTATACAGTAAAAAGTATTGTGGTGGAAAAATCTGTATTTGACTGTGTTTTAGTTACTATTTAAAAGTGTTGTTATCTTCACCTCACATATAGAGGCCTGACTTGCAGCTGTAGGTCGTAAAAGACTTCCTCCAAGGTCCACTCACAGGCCAGGGTAATTTAACGTGCTGATATGGTATGGCGTAAGTTGAACAGGGGGGCTAGCTCTTAGCTGTAGGTCATAAAGGGCATCCTGTTGTCCATCCTCAAGATAAGTTATAGGTTGTTGGTTCGTCTCTGAGAGCCTAAGTTA
This sequence comes from Melanonus zugmayeri, assembly GCA_900302345.1. NCBI lineage: Eukaryota > Metazoa > Chordata > Actinopteri > Gadiformes > Melanonidae > Melanonus > Melanonus zugmayeri. The sequence continues at coordinate 18,691 of OMKN01017556.1, forward strand.
GATAACCCACCAGGGTCAATTTGGTTCACTCCTTCACCCCTCTTCCTACCCCCTCTTTGCTTTCTGATCTGGTCTGTGTCTGTTGAGTTGTTTTCAATGATGCAACTGTTGTTCTGTTTGGAGAGACCGCCCCTGTGTGAGGGGTGGATAAAAGGCTGTGACAGACTATCACTCAGGGCCACTTCACTAGGAGGTGAGCCTGGGTGTATGCATGCACCTATTAAACTTCTTAATTTTCTACAAGTATTGTGTGCAGAAGTCTCATCTGTCCATAGACGCAATATCCTATCTGGAAATTGCCACGACACGGGCCGTCAATATTGTAAAACTTGTTGAACGTGTGGGGAACTCCGCCTACCCGGGCCAACCACTAAACGTTGGTGAACGAGCAAAAGTGACAAATGTTTAAAAGAATGTTTAAAAAAAATCCATATGTGGTGGTCAATGTTGATATTGCGGCAGGCCGCCACAAATAAATCAATGTATGCAAAACACTGGTGTGTATGCAAATTAACCTATTAGACCCGTCATGTGTAACCGGTCAAAAGTATTCTCGGTGGTTAACCGATTAACAGTTAACCGTTGACATCCCTAATACACACATAATAATACAAACTGTAGGAGCCAAAGCCCAGAGTCCCATATCTCTCACAGATCCATATTAACCAATAAGGCTCTTCAAGCCATGGCCGACCCTGCCAATTAAAAAGTTAATCAAACGAAACAAACCAATACACATTTGGCAGTGAAAGGTGTCCAGATTGTGAAAAGAAAGAAACGAAGACTTATTTAGTGTTAGTATCACAGTTAGCATTAGCGACTAGCGATCTTTTAATCAATCGATGCTACCTCAATTAATTAAGCATACATGGGGAATAACATGTTATGTTTGTTCTTATAATATACAACAAACCAGATGAGTTTAACTGCTGATTTCTTTCAGGGCGCACTCACACTAGGCGATCTGTACCGTGCCCAAGCACGGTACTCTGACCTGGGCCCCGCCTGGTTGGAAGAGGTGTGCTTTGGCACGGTTCAGTTGCACGCACACAAGCACGTAACTTGGACATGACGTGATGTCAAGAGGTTGCGGCAAGCGGGGGTTAATGGTTTTCAAAGGAACCCCAACTATTGTCTTAATAGTTGGGGTTCCTTTGAAAACCATTAACCCCCGCTTGCCGCAACCTCTTGACATCACGTCATGTCCAAGTTACATAGGACTTATTAGATTAATGATGGCATCAGCTATATACAGTTGTGTGGCAAGCAGTTGCCGCACAGACACCATCAATTTTGCCCCTCGGCTCCTCCTCATCTCTCTGATCGTCTTCATTTTGAACAACGTCTAATATGTTGTCCTTGTTTACGTTGTGCTCGGGTTCAAATTGAAAAGGCTGAACAGCAGACATTTCACTGTATTGTCAATGGGTGGCGCCAGGGACTTAGACTGGTGCAACCGTTTGATGTCACTACCCAGACTGCATTGCGACATAAACAATGCGAGTAAAGGTTGAGCTATTTGCTATCGCTAGCGAATGAAGTGCTGGTTGTGTTGACTGACTCACTGCAGCCAATATGGGTCCTAGAGGCTCG
>OMKN01017585.1:0-13616 GCA_900302345.1 Melanonus zugmayeri
CAGCAGTTGTTTTTGTATTGGGTCTGTTTTTCACTTTCTTCAGGCCATCTACTTCAGGCTTTCTTTTGTATCACTGAGCTCTGCAGCCTACCTACCATCCTGTGGTTTCCATTACTCATCAGCATTACTCAATATTATTATTATTCAAATCCATTGCCTCCATTTAAAAGCTCCCCCCCACCACCACCTGCCAGTCTAACAACAAGTGTGGAGTTTCAGTGTACAGGCTGTCCCCAGAGCGGTAATAGCTTGGCCGTAGACCTAGCGCCAATGATGTAGCGTAGGCTTGGCATGGGGTGATCACCACTTCATCTGCTTGCGAATGTCTTTCCGATGTGTTGTTGATGATGTCTCGTTTTGTTTTTCACAGGGATTTAAATCGCTCTGACTCCGACTCATCCTTGTCCCTGTCCCAAGTGGGTGACCGCCTGGCCGCCTACGGCCCCAAGGCCCACCTGGTGAAGCCCACCTCCCTCCTCATGCACGGCCTGGTGCCCCGCGCTGAGGACTTGTCCTCCCTGCACGCCCACACGCCCAACGGCGGCAACCGCATCTACGAGGGGATGGGGGGCGGTCACCCCGACGTGGTCTCTGAAAGCCCCATCCTGATGAAGAAGCTGTATGGCATGGAGAAGTCCGCCAGCCTGGGAGAGATCCACAGTGTGTCCGAGTCGTCGCGATCCTTCAGCCCCAACTCCACGGAGCCCGACACCCCCTCCCCCACCGGCGACCAGTCTGCGGCAAAGAGTGGCAGCCGCATCCCCCAGCTCTCGTCCAAGAAGAGCCCCCTGGAGGAGGATAGTGGCTCCACAGGGGAAGACACAGATTCGGTGGCCAGCCGCAAGAAACACACCTTCAAAATCTTCAAGAAGCAGAAGAAATAATGATAATAAGGGCTAAAAGAGAACTAAGAGGCTGTTTTGAAACAGATTTTTGACTGTTCATTGTCGTCCTGTTTTCTGTTGGGTTTTTTTGTTCTTTGTTTTTCTTAAGTCAAAAAAGATCGTGGCACAATATGTGGCTGTCGCGTCATTTTGTTGGGTACTTATTTTTAAGGAACTGGGAGCAACCAACGTTTTAGGTTTTTATTTCCTCCTATGTGTGTTTTTTGGGGCAGGGTTGTGTATATTGGAATGTAAAGTGCTATTTATTCTGCAGGAAGCGGTGCCAGTCTATCCAAGGGAATCAAGTGTCCCGGTTCTTTGTTTTATTATTTTCCTTTTTCTTGTGCTCCGGTCGCTATAGGTTTGCATGTCTTGACCTTTTGTTTGGCTTATGCTTGGAAGCTTTTGGTGTTCGCTTGGTTCTTGCCTCCCCCAGTCAGCTAAGTCGTCACTTTATAGCTTTTATTTGTCCTTATTTTTGTCTTTATGAACCACTCTGCGTAGCCTCGACGACTCCGCTAGGCTTTGATTTGTTTCTGTGGCTTTTGTGTGGATGTGGATGTTATTTTATAAACGGAGGTTACCAGCTTTATATCAATCGATTATTCTTGCCAGAGGAAGAAAACGACACGTTTCGAGTAATTGCTGAGAAATGTATCAAGTTTACTACTGCTATGATTAACTGTGGCAGTTGGAAGTTGTGTAACTGCCAGAAGTCACTCGGACTTTTGTGATAAACTATACAAGTTGATCTGGAACAGTTAGGAAAAGCAACCCAAAATAAGGATGTTTTATCCAAGGGGAGGTCCAACAATAATTGGCCCTGTGTGATTTTATTAAATGATGACATTTACAGACGTTAAGTAAGAACATTATAACCAAATATTTGAATGCAATGGTCCTGGGCTCTTGTTTTCATACCCAGAGACCTTGTAAGCAGCGGCCAACTGAGTGCAGTTCACACTACACACTCAGGATTTAGGTTAATCATGTTCTATTATGGGGTTTGCCAGCTAATGAGGCCCAATTTGGATGGTGAGGCCTTGTTCTCAGTATTGTGATTTGGTTTTAAATACACTTTGGTTGGCTAGTTGCCAGGCAATTTTACAGCCTATTAACTGAAGGAAACTGAGGCAATCATTAATTAAATATAGGATATATTTGGTGGGGGTGGGGGGTTATAACTCTTCCAGAGTGGGTGGTACAGGGTTTGTGTGTGTAGGCAGTTGTCGTACAGATGACGATGGCCAGTGAATGCAGTTTCAATTACTGGGTTACTGTTCCACCCCCTCTGTTTTTCCATCACGGTCATTGAGGCAGACGTGGAAGTTTGTCCTGAGGGCCCCGGTGGTCAGTGTTAATCAGTGAGGAACGGGGGCTGAAAAAGGGCTGAAGAAAAACACGAGGGCCTCCCCTCCTGAGTACACTGAAGTCATGAGATGAATGTGAAACCGCCTCTGTTCGCAAACCGTTTGTTTCGTTTGTATATCTCGTATGTACAACTTATACTTCACGGAAGAGTACCAAATGAATGGGCTCCTCTTGGTGTTTTTCTCCACACGCTTGTAGATATCAAGCAGTGTTGTTTGTTAGCTACATACCAATTTTTGTAATTGTCTTTAGGTGGCAGGTTTAACTTGACAAAAAATATATTATTTCCATAAATGTGCAAACGCGACCTCTGGAGGTGATTCTGGGGACATGCAAGCTGGCTTAAAAAAAGCCGATCATGTTGAAGTGCCAAAATGCTATTATTGAAATATTGATGTAAAATAATATATTTCCATGTATAGCTTCGAGTATGCTTGATTTCACAGGGAACAAAAGAAAGCTACATATAAGTGAGCTTAAGGATGTCTTTTTGCTTCTCTTTTGAAAGGGGCTTGTAGGTTTTTTTTCCTCAAACACTGTCATGGGTCAGTAAAAGGGTTTTAATATTGTTTGTCTGGGTTTGTGTGGTCTTCAAGCCCGAACATTTCTCCTCCATGTGCAACAGATTTTCACTTTCAACACAAACGTTTACCTACATGAGAATCAGCAAAAAGCAGAACTTTGTAATACAAGACAGGCAAGACCACAGCAGAATATTTGGGCCAGTATTTCTTTGGCTGTTTGATACCAGCACAGCACTATGCATTGTTAGGATTAGTAGTGACTTGAAGTAGTATTAGACGAGACTAATGGGGGATGTCTGTTTACTCGGCTCCTTACATCAAAACAACCAAAAAAATATTGCTGCAAAAGACACCGTTAAGTCCCCCACAGCTGCCTCCTAGTGTGGAACAGATGGTATAGATTTAAAGACCTGTTTAAGAATCTGAGCTTGGCCACCAGCTGAGGACAACACATTTCCTAATGGTAAAAGAAACAACTTTATAAATGTCATTTGTACCTCCTTTTTGCACGACGAAGCTATAAGTGTCCGTGAGTGTGTGTTGGTCCGCCTGTGCCCCGTGTCATAATAATATGAATGCACTCTAGAAACGGTGATTGATGCATGTCAGCCACCGGAAGGAAACCTGTGCTGGGTCCGAGGAGTGGCTCTCTCCACCCACTCTCCCTCTTTCTTTCTCTCTTTTTTGAGCTTATATTTATGAACACATATATTTGTACAGAGAAAAATAATAATTTTGCATCTTCTGTAATGTTTCAAGACTTTTATGGCACTCCTGCATGATAGCAATAAACTATTTTGAATGAAACGATGGATTTGTTAATGGACTTTGCATACTACACTGAACACGTATATGAACACAAGTTATACTTTCTGTTAATAGTTAATATCTGGAGTCCATAGTCCAAATATATTGAAGGAAATTATGGAATTATTTCACATGATATGCATCTGCTCTGTCACCAACAGATATGTATAATAGATGGAAATGAGCATCCATCACTAGTGGATGTTCTTGCTGTCAGCAGGCCAATTGTGCAATCCTTCCAAACTTGAGGCATCTGTGGCCACAATAAGAACTACAATTCAGAGTGGGGCATTCTGTGGTCCGCCATCTTAGGAGCAGCTGCAGGGATCATCCTGTTTAATCAGTGTCTTAATCCCTCACACCTGTCCAGCAGATGTCCTGTCTTCACTCATCAGGGATTGGAACACATTTTTGGGTGTATTTTATTTGAGAAAATAGCTTTTTGAGCACATAAGACAAAATCATTTACTTTAATTCTTGGAAAAAATAGGTGCAACATTAGAAGTGTTATTTGTTACAGCCTAATCAGACCACTAGTGTGACTTCATTGATGAATGATGCTCAAAAGTGGTAGCTCAACTTGACAATACCCCGCAGTGTTGGATCAAACCTTGATCCATGCGTGTTTGAGAGAACAGAAGGCTCATCCTGTCTCTGGAGTCGGCCTTGCGTTCGTAGGCCTATGTGTGTGTATGTGTGCTCAAACTGGCGGAGCAGGGGTGGAGCGACGCGTTGTTCAATATTGACCTAAGATCCTGCTCCATTAGGCGAGGCACAATGAAATCCGGATCTGGAGCTTCTGTTGTTCTCCAGTGTTTCCTTTTCTGTGAAAGAATGCACCAGTACATGTAGACTGAACATTAGTTTTATCCTATTAAGTGTTTTTTAGCTGATTGTATTTTTTTTTAGCTGATTGTATTTTTATGTTGTGCCTGGAGCCATATTCTACATTTTAATAATTGTTTTGAGGTAAAAAAAGAAAAAGTTATGGATTACCCCAAACTGTGCCAATGTGTGCACTTCCTCTTCAGTCTACAGGTAGGTTCCTTCCAAGTCTCCATGTTTAGAATTCAAACGACACAGGGTGTAATCATTCTATAACGTTGTTGATGGATCTCCTGCTCTTAACGTTGTCCTTTTTGGTACAGGTGGTATGGGGTGTGGATAACGTGGCCCTCCTCAACCCCCCTGAAGAGCCCGTGCCGGGTCACCGGTTGAAGGTGCTCTACTCTTGTGACGGCCCTTCGCTGGTGCATGTGGACTGCGTGGTGACCCTCGACAAGGGCCTGACCTCCACATATCCTCTGGGGCGCTGGCTCTGTGAGCCCGGCGAACCCAAGGTCAGAGCTGTGAAGCTGGGCTTCCCAGACTGGCTGGTGTACCGGGAGGACGGGGTAGTCACAGAGTCCCACTGGGTTCAGAGCAGTGTCCTGGTGGCGTCGGTCCGTCGGGCTGGCCGATCAGAGGGTGAGGATGGGGTGGTCCTGGATCTGGCAGAGTTGCAGTCTGTACCCCCTCTCAGAAGACCCCTGAAACGGCACGACATCTCTCACTCTTGGAGCTCACAGATGATTCGGCTGGCGAGGAACTTCTCACACTCTCGGTGCACAGAGGAGAGGGGTAAGATTAGTGAATAGAGGGATTTCTTTTACGTATATGGGGCACAACATCAGACATTGTTTTTCTGTTTACACATGTTTACGCTCTTCAATACAGTGTCAGTCAACAAACTGTTTGGGCAAATCATGACTGAATTTGTGTGAGTGTTTCTAAGATTGTATGTTAAGCCCTTCAAGTCATTTATTTTGTCACTTACAATCTGTTCAACAAAAGACTTGCCATTGTTTTGAGAAGGTGTTTTTTTGTGTGCAGGATTACATTTTATAAATGTTTTTATTATATTTCCTCCTCATGTAGAGACAGTGAACCTGCTGTCTTCCATATATGCATCAAGTGGAGAGAACTTTGGGATCACCAAGACCCTGGGTGTGTACAGCAGTGAGGTACTGGAGAACTCTCGCCTCCACAGTGTCTCCTATCCATGGTGAGAAATATAAACTATACTGTGGACTGTGTGTGGGGCTGGTTTTAAGCAGCGAGTCAGACTGATTAGACTGAGGGTGGGTGAGGCTGCATACCTGTGGTGCATCCAGTAATCAAGGCCCACAGGTTAAACTAGCCATCACCACACACACACTCTCCACCTGCTCTTCCAACAAACCATTGTTCATCTCTTCAATAAACCGGTTTTCAACATATCCCCGTGTCCTGATCGTCGGAGGAGCCCAGGAAAGCCACTTCAGTGGCATGTAGCAGGGAGATCTGCTACATATACGATCTACTAAAACACTTTCATTATTTAATCTGTGTTTCCTAAGCATTGCTTGTTTGTTGACAGGTGTATGTTTTCCATCTGGGTGTTTATGATGAGACACTGTGAGCAGAACATGTGCAGCGTCTTCCATCACATAAACGCCGACGACAACTACGTCACACCCGTTATATTTCTCACACAGACAGGTAAAGGCAGGGGGGCAGGGTAGCTGTAGCGGTTAGGGTGTTCGATTCCCAGCCGAAAGGCTCTGGGTTCGATCCCCAATGTCTGCACTCCGCAGTCTATCTGTAGGCATCCTTGAGCAAGATGCCTACCTGTTCCTTAATGAGATGCATCTGAATTCACTGTTAAGTCGTGTTGGATAAAAGCATCTGCTAAAATGACTAAATAGTAATATTCTAAAAGTATTAGTTTCTTGGTCTTCTGTAGTTTTCAGGCAAAGTAAAGGCTAAAACTAATTCTGTTATTTCACTAACTTACTCTAGTTTGAGTGATGCGAGTCTCTGTTCTAATGTCTGCAGGTCAGCTCCACTTCCAGATGAACGGAGAACCGGGTGAATCTTCAGCGTTCCTCAGTCCTTTCAGTGTTCCTCTACGTCAGTGGTGTCACCTGAGTGTCGTCCTGCGTGGTCGAACCGTGAGTCCCTTCTCTCGGTCATCGGTTTCCGTGGTGATGGTTGATGATTTAAGATGATAACCGTGTCCTTGATTTTGATTCTACAGGTCACCGTCAACATGGTGTGTACGGACGGACATTCAAAAAGTGTTTATTCTACAGAATACACGTAAGATAATTTTTCCTTACTGTGCAAAAACAAACCATAGCACCAGGGTGGAATATACAGACCTCTACAGTATATGAATATAATCAATGTGTGGTTATACATCAGCAGAGGATATATTGGTTGGGGTGTTCGAGCGCAAAATGGTTCTGGGTTTGAACCTTCATTTCCACAGTCTAACCCCTACCTGCTCCTTATAATTGATAAGCTCCCCCTAAATAAATGTGATAAATGACTAAACAGTAGTCAACAGCAGTATTCTTTTGTAAGTATGAATGTCTTTGGTCTTCTGTAGTTTCAGGCATACTCTGGTGTTGGATGATACAGAGGGGTATTTTGTGATCGGAGGAGGAAAATTCGTAAGAGGAGTAGAGGGGTATTATGGTCCTCTGGTGTACTACCGCAGCAGAATACCTTCAACCAGCAAGGTAATGGTATTTCCACAGCTGCGTCAATATTGTGTGTTGATATTTATTTTGAATATGCCGTTCATAATGTGTTTTGTCATTTGCAGGATGAAGTCGATGTTCCTGATCTTCTCAACAATATAAACCTGACCAGGTGGCTGAACACCTGTCAAGAGCTTCAAAGCGACATGAGAGCCAAAATCACTGGCTACTCTCTGATGGCCAAACAGGGGGTGGACGCTGGTAGTGTATTTCAGATAACGGCCACCAGATGGCACCAAAGTAACTTTAAAAGTACAGTAAATGAATACCGGCTTATCAACTCTTACGTTTGGTATTCTTGTTTCAGAGAGAAATTCGTGCGATTTTTATAATAACGTGATGAAAAAGAATAGATCGTTGAAGTCACAGTGTGAACCCTGGGAAGCGAGTTCTCCCCAGAGACGACAAGCTGCAAACCTAGCGAAACTCCTGGCTCTCAAACATGGTAAGAACAAAGTGGAAGTGCAAGTACATCTTTATTTGTACAGCACTTTAAAACACACAGTTACAAAGTGGTTCACACACACACATTTAAAACACACAATTACAAAGAGATGCATGAATAATGAATATAAATTAATAAATAAAAGTAAATGACAATATAAAATATAAATGTAATAAGTAAATAAGGTAAAAATAATTAATAATAAATGTACAATATAAAACACGGCACAAAGACAGATCAAACTCAAACAAACCAAGAGATGAGACAGGATTGGAGATCTTATAGAAATTCTTGCCTATAAAGATTAAGCCACTTAAAACGGTACAAAGTTTCAGCACATCTGATCGATTAGGGAAGATGATTCCAGAGGGTTGGGACTAAAATAGCAAAAGCACGATCAGAGAACTCTTAATTATCTGTTGTATTACAACTTGTACATTATAATGAATTCACTTTACCCCTACATGCAGGAGGAAGGTCGGAGGTCAGCCTGACATCGGTGGGCAAAGCGCTTTACTCCTTGGCACTTTTAAAACTAGAGAAATCTGGCGAGGTGGAAGTGGTTGGCAGAGTTGTACCACTCCTGCTCCAGTCTGGCTGTCTGGGAGACACCCGCTCTCTCCACATGGCAGCTGTTCTCTACAACACAGGGCTAGGGGTCCCCAGGCAGCCCACCAAGGTAGGGGGGTGTGTGTGGGTGTGGGTGTTGGTGTGGGTGGGTGTGGGTGTGTGATAGGAGAGTAGAATTGAATTTATGTTCATCTTATCCACATTACTAATGGCTGTATTCCAAAAAGATATATATTTTGTGCAGAAAAAGTAATGCCAACAGCTTTTCTATCTATAATGTATAAAATTGTTTATGAAAAAATTATTGTGTATCACTATCATCCAGCTCTATCCCTCCAGCCTTAGCCTACTGTGTGTTCTCCTCCTAATAAGCCCCCCCTGTACGGTCCCTGCAGGCCTGGCTCCTGGCCCTGCTGGGGGCCCAGCAGGACTCCAGACTGGGCCTGATGCACCTCGGACACGGCCACCACCAGGGAGACCAGGGCCTTCCAGCAGACCCGGACTTGGCGTACGCCTACTATGCCAACATCGCCAAGCAGACGTCTTTCGACCGGCAGAAGCCTTCTCCTGAACAGGTAATCACACCTTAGGATCCTTTTTAGGGAAAAAGGTGAAGCACCCAGCTGATATCCCATTGGATTTATATGAGGAGGGGTTGGAAACATGTTTACATGATGATGCTAGTCATCATGTGAACATCATATTAGTTGAAATATTTATCCTACCAGCATAGTCATGTTTACATCATGAATGTATTTATTTTTCGGTTGGCTGTAGAGGCAGTTGGATTGATTAGATTTGGATATACAATAACGCACAATTATTATTTAGACATGTCAATAAGGAGTAGGTTGGGAGTTGAAACCTCACTAGCCTCTACACTATCCTGTGTGCCCCCTATTTGGTACAGTCTCTGACCAAATGTTTTCCAGTGAGGTACTGCACTACATACAGTTGGGTGATTGTGTTCCCAGGCGTTCGTGGAGGCAATCTACCTGAACAACGAGGAGGCGCTACAGCAGCAGACCAGTGAGGACCACCACATTTTCCAGTGGCTCAAACTACAGGCTCACAAGGGGGCCGCCAATGCTGAGGTGTGTGTGTGTGTGTGTAATTAATGAGGACACATGACATGCTGAATAGTTTGCTATTGATAGCACATGGGCCGAGTGGTTACGGTGTTTGAATCAGTCGAAAGGTTTCTGGGTTTGAGCCCCAATGTCCGCGGTCTACCTGTAGGCATCCTTGAGCAGTCTGCTCCTTAAGCACATCTTAAGATGCATGTCATTACACTTGGATAAAGGCATCAGCTAAATAATAAATAGTGGTAGATGGTGTCATTTTAAGTGTTTGTTATACAGGCAACCGTGGCTCAGCTTTTGGCAACCAAAACGGATAAACTGGTTAGCATTTTTATTATATTGCATTATAATTAGATTGGTAATGGCCCTTTTTGGTAATATTATTTTAGTATGGTATTTTGACTACAGTCCCGGTAAGATTGTGGAGTTTCAGTTGCAACGGGACAAAGTAGTCAGGGGCACAACAAAAAATGGTTGCAGGTCGTCCAAAATGTGGTCGTCCCTGGCAACCGTTACAGTGGCAGCCCTGTTATGATGGATCTCCCCCTCCTGACTTGCAGCAAACGATGGCAAGCATGCTGTTCTGGGGCCAGCAGGGGCTTTCTACAGACGTCCAGAAGGCGGTGAGGCACTACGAGAGGGGGGCCGTCCGACTGCAGGACCCCATGTCCATGTACAACTACGCCATCGTCCTGATGCAGGTCAGATGTCTGCACACGGCATTCATACATGGGACATGCATTATGTTATGTTTTTGCAGTAATGTACCTGTACAACTGGTGGGGCTGTTTATTGTCTCTGGCTGATTATAAACTAGGTTCTCTTTAGTAATGGGTGAAGTGGAAATTGATTAATTGGTGTCCGTGCATAGTATTGACTCAGTATTGACTCTTCACTTACCAAGAGCTGTTATTACTATGATTACCGTTACTTTAATAACGGGGGTCTAGTCAGTGTTCAGCCTTTATTCTGTCTTCAACAGGGGCTTGGTGTTAAAAAGGATGTTCCGAGAGCTGTCGCCTTCCTGAAGAGAGCAAAACAGGAGGTTTGATGTAGTCTTTGTATCGTTTAAAACCAACCTCTTTGTGGGTTTGGTTTTTAATGTCCCAAGTCAGTGCACCCTGCATCCCAAATCCTCACCTTCTTTGGCAGGGCTATGTACCCGCATCCAATGCCCTGGCCTGGTACTACGAGCAGTTTGAGCGCGACTACAAGCGGGCGGTGGAGCTGTGGGAAGAAGCAGACGTCCTGGGGAGTCCAGACGCCGCCATGAACCTCGGGGTCATATACTCCCAGGGCCTCTACCCCGGGAAGCCTGCCGACAAGGTCAGGACAAAGAGTGGGAATACGTTCTATCACACACAGAATGATCAATTTTGCATCGTAGCCTAGTTTTTAGGTCTGAAATGTTTCTTCCATTTTTGTACATCTGCATCCACACAGAGTTTTAACCCAATCAATATCGGCCCTTAATTTGAATGTCCCTGTGAATGTTTATCAAATGTATATCACCAAATATCTATAGCTTATAAGTCAGCGATCTGCTATACATATCAGGCGACTGCAAGGTTGGAACCTAGTGTCGTCCATTTGTGTTTCTCATGCAGTTCATGGCCTATAAGTACTACCTGAAGTCTGCCCAGAGAGGTCAATTGACCGGAGCCATCCATTTGTCTGAAATGTGGACCAGCGGGATACCCGGCCGACTCCAGCGACGCCCTGCTGATGCCGTATTGTTAGCTGCTTGTCTTTGTCCTTTATCCCATCAGCATGTTAATATTACATTATAACATGCTATAACATGTTAACATGCTATTGCATTATAGCATCTTACATGCTAACATGTTATAACATGCTATAGCATGCTAATATGTTAACATACTATTACATTATAACATGTTGTAGCATGCTAACATGCTATAACATGCTAATGTTATCTGCAGGTGGTCCAAATGGGCGGCTGAGCATAATGGATATCTGGGCAGTGTTTTAAGGAAGGCCTTAAACTCTCATCTTAACAACGACAGGTGCATGTCTTTATCTTAAAAACCTCAACTTGCTTTTATTCCAGCGGCCCATGATATTTTACTGATTTTATAACGAGCCCAAAAAATTCCGAAAATGACTGACGGGGGTGTTCTTGCTTCCTGATAGGCTGATGTCGCTGTTGTTTTACATGATGGCTGCCGAGTCGGGATATCCCGCCGCCCAGTTCAACACCGCTCATATATGTGAACAAAACAGTGTGAGTTTATTAAAACATATATTTACATTCTAAGATGGCTGTTGTTTATGCTTAACAGCCATTTTAGAAGGGGTGACCCTTCAATGATGTCACCTCTTAATTCCTCTGTCTTCTCCCATTGTTTTTTAGGGAGACATCAGTTTGTAAAGCACGTTGAGACTATAATGTTCATAAAGGAACTTGAGTTGATTGTGTGCCATTTGCTCCTGTATGTGAACAGGAAGGATTTCTGGATCCTATTTTCGCTGCCCATTGCATGATGAGATACTACAACCTGACGGTCCACTATCAATATCCTGACACCACAGGTAAGGTTAACAAATGAACTGACATCACTTAAGTGTGTATTATTCATGCATGTATTCATTGTGGTGTTTTTAATGGAATCCCAACCTTGTGGGTCTTGTTTCCTCAGCCCTTATTAAAATGGGGGACCTGTTTTATGAGGGACACGTCACAGGACACAAAGACATGGTCTCCGCTGCCGAGAAGTACAAACGGGCTGCACTCATGAGGGATCCACAGGTAGTTCCATGTACACAAGTCATTTAGCAGACGCCTTTATCTGAAGCCGTGCTGCAAAACCAAGATTCCACAAACTACACTAAACATGGTGCTATGGAAATTAGAAACAAGGGTTATAGTGAAAGACTTTCCGTACATGTTTTCCTCTTTCCCAGGGATGGTACAGCCTGGGTCTCCTTGTTGAGCAGGACTACAGACTGCCTTTATCAGTGATGATCGACCTGGGTCTCCCCGAACTCTACCTGGCAGACAAATACATACTACAGGCTGCCATGTACAGCAGGTGTGTGTGCTGATCTAGTCTGTCTCTATACATTGTATACATGTATTCCTGTGGTAGTGAAAACCATCAAGTCATTCCTCATCTTGATCCATTGTTACAGATGCAGAGACTCTGAGACAACAGAGGCCTACTTGCCATGCAGTCTGGCTCTTTTCCATGTCTATCTGCAGTCCTTCCAGAGGGACTACAGGGCCTCCATCACGGTTCGGCCTATCCATACAAATCTATATCTTTATCTGTACACATCTATTCTTTATCACCCATAGAGTCATTGCATTAGTTCCTGAATGTCTTGTCAATAGAAAAGAAAACTATTATAAAGGGAAAACCTTTGATAACTCTGCTATGGCAATCCAATTGTGAACTGAAGTGCTTTAAGGTAACACTATGCTGGTTATTTAGTGCGTTCTTAACCCTAGCCAAACTCTAGCCAAAATATACCTAAGAAACCGTTTGATTTCTCAGGTGAGGCGCCACTGTTAAACACAGTGGAGCCTCACCTGAGAACAACGATAATAAATGTTTGTACGCATCGAGTTTTTGGACTAAAGCGCCATATACTCATCATAGTATAGAGACACAGCTGTGTAGAGCTGTGTCTCTATCAAAATGTTGATAGAGACATTTTAAACCAACATTTTGATGTTGGTTTATCAAAATGTTGTTGATGTTCATCTTCTACCCTACAGTTCAGTCTTGTAGTGGTCATCACAGCACCTCCTATCCTCTTGGTCCTGCTGGCGTACCTCCAGGGGAGTGGCCTGTCCCATCACTAAACCCTGCACCATCCGGTTAACACCATGAACTGAAAGTATTAATGAAATGACACTTTTGCCCAGACCAGTATATGTTTCACCATTTTAAAAAGTCATCTTTTAACTAACTTTATGAATAAAATGTTTCATTTTAATTTGTTTATTTTTTGATGAAATAGTAAGCTTATAGATGCAATTTAGACATGCATGTCAAAATATATAATGTTTTAATCCAAAGTGTGAATACAGTCAGGGTTGGGCATCTTGCTATAGGATGATTACAGGTAGGCTGTGGACATGAGGGATTGAACCCAGAACCTTTCACTGGGAGTTGAACACCTATCACTAAAGTGTTTTTATTGATAAAGTCCTTTTGCTACTGGCATTAGAAAATGGAAACGTATCAAAGAAATATAACTCAATGTTGTCAATCAAGGTTGAATAAGATAAACCAATATTGGATGTCCATATTATATATTATTAGATATTAGATAATCATCTTGGCACTAGGTTACTATGTTCATAATAGATATCCATATTGGGTATTGGGGGGGGGGGG
>OMKN01017595.1:9094-41809 GCA_900302345.1 Melanonus zugmayeri
GGGGGGGGGGAGGAGGGGAGGTGGGGGGGGGGGGGGGGGGGGTAGAGTAGGACTATAACAAATAGAATGTAAGACTTTCAGTGAAATGTTCTGAATTAAATATAAGTAAATCCACAAACATCTAAAAGCAAAAAAAACCCTCTCTAATTAAAAAAGCATCAAGCACAAGTAAATGCAGCAGTTGTCGTGAAAAGTATGCTGAATGCTTTCCCCCAAGCATTTGGCAGGACATAACCACAAATTATGATGCCAGAGCGAGACGCCATTATAAATGTTCACTGTGTGGTCCGTCACTAACCAGACCCCTTCTCCCCTCCTGCTGCCCCCTCTGCTGGGGGTGGGAAGCATAGTTGACCCTGGTTAAAATTCAACTGGCCCAACAATAAGGCTCAGCTAGATGTTTCCTTAATGACCTGCATCATGAATCAAGTGTGAAAGTGAGAGCTGTGCAGTTAGGAGGGCTGCTTCAATTTCATTTAACCCTTAAAGGTTTCACGTAATTTGAATAAAAAATACAATGAGAACGAGACAATTATTTGTTCTTATTTAGAAGGGCGACAATTTTGTAGGACTATAATGTGTAAGTGGGGCATCATTTTGTAGCCTATAATGTGTGAAGTCATTTCTATTGTCCTGGTGAAATCGTGCTTTAATTCCTCCCACAAAAAGGTCAGAATTTAGGGTGAGATGCAGTAGGCTACAGCACCCCTGGGGTTGGAAAGAATTCCACCAGAGGGACACAACAAAAGAGAAACCCAGTGTTTAAGTTAAAAGGTATTAAAACCTATAGGCCTACTGCTGTATCTCTCTCACACATACACACACACACAGAGGAAGGTTGCTTCCTTATTGTGTACACGCCTACTGCTTACATATATTTATATAAGTCAAAAGATCATGAGAATGTAAAATTAATATGGCTATCATCTAATATTATACGCAAATAAGCCTCTGCGAATGCACTTTTGTGGAGTGTGAAAATCTGTTCAAGTTTTGGTTTTGAAATGCACACGTATATTTATGGCACAACTGTCAGGTGTAAAAGTGAAATAAAAGAAAAAAAGATTCATCTAGTAGTATCATGATATCAACACACATTTCAACCGCGACCGTGTAATATCGCTCCCGACCGTAGGGGGCGGTAAAGACCCAGCGTGACTGAACGTTTCATCCGACCCTGCTCTGTTTAGTTTTAGACTTTCTGAACACCACAGGACTCTTTTCCATGGTGTTCCTTTGTTCCGTTTATTTTATTTTATTTTATTTGTTATGCATTTTTCTATTTGCCCTAAATAGTACAGACCTCCAACCCTGTGGGTGGCAGCAATGCGCCCGACGGCGCCCCGGCCTGCAGTGACAGAGCCCGCTCTGACGTGTCAAAATATCGCCATTTTCTTGACGGAAGGATACGCCTTGAAGGGGAAAAAAACACATACAACTGTAAGTGAAAACTATTTTATAAACATTATCGGGCTATCGAATTAACGGTTGAAATTGACTTAATTCAGCGGTGTATTCACACGGCGGTGTCTGCGACAACCTGCCGAAACGAACGCCGCGTTTAAATGACTTGTAATGCTAACGTTAGCCTAGCGGAAGCGATGCGCGGCTCGCTTGGATTCGGGCGAACATCTCGTAAACCCTGAACACGACCCGTAACTACACGACCGGTAACTACACGACCGGTAACTACACGACCGGTAACTACACGACCGGTAACTACACGACCGGTAACTACACGACCGGTAACTACACGACTCGTAACCACACGGGTCTGGTGTCCGTCAAGTTCAATGATAACGCCGGACTACCCGGTTAGCGGTAGCCTGGGTATTTAGTAATGCGGGAGCGTTACGACATGAATTTGACTCTTAATAAACCATGCGCCCTATGGAGTTTGTATCTCATGAAAGTATAATTTAAATGCTGTTTATGTCTTGGGGGGGGTGTAGTAGTAACGTAGTAGTAACTTACTATTATAACTTCAGTCAAGTTCCGCATTCATCTCTGGTTATGGGATGTGGGGTGCGGCGATGTGTGTCAATGTCTATGTTACGCCATATAATAATGTATACACAAATATATATATATATATATCTTATACATAGTAGTCTCCACTGATGACTTCCTCTTAAATATACTTTCTAAAATATTCTTTGTTTTTGTTGTGTTTTTTCTCTCTCTCTCAGAAGGTGTCTTGAGTCTACCAGAGTAGACTTCCAGTATCTGCAACCATGGGGCAGCTTTTTAGTCAGTTGTTTAATGCTTTTAGCAAGAAGGAGATGAGGATCCTCATGGTCGGCCTCGATGCCGCCGGGAAGACAACGATATTGTACAAACTTAAACTGGGCGAGATTGTAACCACCATTCCCACAATAGGTAAGCCTGTTCTACCTGACCTGTAGACCGGGGTGTGACATGGGCCAGGTGCTGTGGGCGGAGGCAGGGCGGGAAACCGAACACACAGTTCTATCATAGACACTTTAAAGTAGCTGCAAATTAATTTAAACATTGGAAATGTCAGGAATATTTAATAATAATCTAACAATGATATTTGTGTAAAAATGTTTGATCCTCTGCATATTCAAGAATGTATTAATAAACTCTGTCAGAGCAGAGCTGTGGTGCTCCAATTTGGACTATTGCCTTTCCTCGGTAGGTGGCACGCCACTCACATTGAATAGTCAGCATAAAGTAGTTTCTACACGCTCAATAGGCATATCCAGGACATCCATGTCTTTATCATATAGCCTCTGCATTGTGTTATTGCAACACTTTAATTCAGCAGTGTGTTCCTGCTACCTTATATTTTTTGTATATTGTTTTTCAAATGTGCATTCTGTTCTCCTCAGGTTTCAATGTAGAGACGGTGGAGTACAAGAACATCAGTTTCACTGTCTGGGATGTAGGTGGTCAAGACAAAATTCGACCGTTGTGGCGTCACTACTTCCAGAACACACAGGGTAGGTTGCCTCCCCCCATCTTTAATACACCAATACACTTGTCAATCCGCTATTTACTCTAAATGTTTTTTTTTGCTGTTCCAGGTCTGATTTTTGTGGTGGACAGCAATGACAAAGAGCGAGCGACTGAGGCCCACGAAGAGCTGATGAGAATGTTGTCAGAAGATGAGCTGCGTGATGCTGTGTTGTTAGTGTTCGCCAACAAACAGGCACGTTGTATTCCTCTCAGGAAATAACTACCCTAAAGTATTACCATATCCAGGTTTTCATACAAGGACCTAGTGTCGTATGTCTGTATATATCTTCATTTGTTCATTATTTGGGTCATTTGTTTTTTTTTTGGCATTAGGACCTTCCAAATGCTATGACGGCAGCAGAAATAACAGACAAGTTGGGCCTTCATTCGCTGCGCCACAGAAACTGGTACATCCAGGCGACCTGCGCCACCAGCGGCGACGGTCTCTACGAAGGACTGGAGTGGCTGTCCAGTCAGCTCAAGAAACAGAAATAACTCATACTCATCTCATACTGTACCTCCTTTCTCCCTCCACCCTTCTTCTCTACTCCTCTCATTTGGCAAAATGAGGTTTTTATTCCAACCCACAAACAAAAAGTACTGCAAGCTGCCCTCGATTACTATGTAATTACAACACAGATACATAAGGATGGAAAGTGATCTATTCTTGTAAAGGCATTCAAATTTCATAGTACTTTATATGTTCAATGTAGACTTGAAGGTATATTTAAAAATAAATTGTTATTTTTCTTCCTAGCCTCTGGTCTGGGCAATTGATTAAGGAAGGATGAATACAAATAAACAAGTTATTATTATTATAGTGGGCCATCAGATTGTATGTAAACTGGAGCACTCAAATAGGGGGCAGCAAAAAACCCATAACTAACCAAAACATAATGACACTAAGACCTTAAGGATGATGTTTTCCACACAAAAAAGGCCCTGATAGCCAGTCCCATAACTACATTTAAAGAAAACAAGCACTGGCATTAACTTGTACTGTCTGTACTGTGAGATTCCTCAGTCTGCGTAAACAGAACGTCTGTGAACACTTCAGCTTTTTGAAATGCAGTTTGTCAACTGTTGGCTTAAATCAAAACTAATTGCACCCATCCGCCTGCTCTAGGTGTGAATGGAGATGCAGTGACTTCAGCCAGCACTCTTTGGGTTTTTTGGGTTTGTATGACTCAGGTTTTAATCGTGCAAAGCCTTTGCAATATACTTAAATGAGCAAAAATGCATGATGTGGTGTGTGTTGATCTCATCGGACGACATAAATTATTTTTTTACATCATTGGGTGGCACAAGAACTACCACGCTGTTGGAGCACATTGAAGAAAAAAACCGTCAAAACAACCAAATCAATAGCCCTCTATTGTAACCTAGTGTACATACTATGTAATACGACGGTAACAGAATTGGCTGCTGCCGACTGTCTTCACAATAGAAATACATGCCTTTATAAAGACAGCACCTGGTGGGTAGAATGTCGATTAAGGTATTTAGGTGGCAATATAAAAAGAGTTTGAGCTTATTAGTTTTAGGGTTTCTTTCTTGCACATGCCCTTGGGACAAACCAGAAGCTACACTTCTGCCCTCATATCCCAAACACATGTTGCCTTTTTTTCTTTCAAGCTTTTCAATCTACCGGTGTGGGTGTTTTGCTTTTGAACCGTCTCTTAAACACTTATGATTGACAAATGCCTAAATGTTTGAAACTGTTAATCTTTTTTATGTATGGTTACTTAAGCTTTTGTTTTTGTGAGGAAAAGGCACTGTAATTAAAATGATCTTAAATACATATTCGCATTTGTGTTTTATTCTTCATCCTAGTAGTCATTACAATGTGACAGTTGGCTAAGTTCAATTCCCACTTTTATTTGTTTATATATATATATATGCACACACACATTCTCATAGTCCAGTGGTCTTTAAACTTGCTCAAATGGGTCATGGGATGGCTACAAAAAAATCTATCCATGCCCTGTCCAACTTCCCTTTTTTGATGAGGGGGAGGGGGGGGTTGAAGACTGAAAAGGGGAAGACTACTAAATGTCATGTAACTTTTTTGACATGTAATGAGAAGGTATAAACTGTATGGTAACCCTTGATATAGAGCATAAGGAATATTCTCTTTAAGGACACCATCTAGAACACCTGGCTCCCTACCAGGATGTAGCAACAAAGCTGCCATCTTTGCCCCCCTGCTGAGCTTGTCTGACCTGAAAAGCAACATGGTGGTTCTCAAAGTGAAAGCAAAACATTTGCACTTAGCACATCCTAGCATGCAGAGGATCTAAAAGGTGAAGGGGGGGGGGAGACAGCCCGCTGGGTGGCAATCTAGAACGTTCTTTCACGTTGATTAGGCTGCTATGGTTAACGCAGCCAAGCCTGTAAAACATGGAAGGAGAGTGTGGTGGTCGTGGAGCAGGAGGGAGCCGTCTTGGGTCCCGTAGAGGGTGGCTTTGTCTGGCTCCCTCTCCTGCTGCTCTATGTGCATGGTGTGTGTGTGTGTGGTGGTCCTGACGATACTCTGCCATATAAACAAAAAAAAAGGACCAGCCTGGTTTTTTGCACTCCTCTTTGTGAATGCCTTGCTCTTTTTTAGTGCACCCCCCAGGTGCCAGCCAGCAGAATGCCCTCTTTCAGAGCAATTCAAGGCAAATGCAAACACTACACTCTATTATGACTAGCGGAGTGCATTCCAATGGTATCTTACCAGTCACAGCGCTGGGCCCATAACAGGGGGAGGACAATGGAGCAGTGGCATGATAGAGGGGTAAGGAAAAAGGACCAGGGGCTGCCGAGTGGTACGAAAGACACAATGAGCTGCACCATCGCTGCTAGAATGCACCAGACCTCTTGGAGAACTTTATAAACGGAGTAGGAAAAAAAGTTAAATATTAACACAGCAATGACGCCAATGATGTCTAAATCGTCACTTGATATGTTACATTAAAACACTTTGCAAACAAAAAATGTCTTTAGAACATTTATTCAACATCAACATTTATAACGGTTGATGTTCTTGTCTTCAACCAATTAAAAAAAAAAAAATCAACCCAACAGTTAACATTTCTGACCCGAGTAGGATATACATTAACGGTCAGGTAGGCTGTGGGGTGACTGAGGTTTTACTATGCAGTCCAGAGTGTTCTGTGTGGCTCCGAGGGAAGGGTGGCGGACTACATTAGTCGTCAGAGTCCGTGTCGTGGCGTCGCCTGTGGCTCTGTGTGGTAGCCACAGGGGCCACCTTGCCACCGCCTCTGTTTCGGGGGACGGGGGACCCCCCGTCGGAGGAGTCTGTGTCGTGTCGCCGCTGGCGACGGTGAGGGGAGGAGGGGGGTCGGTCGGCCTTTGCCTCCCCCCTTGAATAGCTGTCATGGGGTCTGGCTCCACTCTGACTGTGGCATGATGGATTATGATGATGGTGGTCCTTTCTGTGCCTGAAGAGTAAAAGGAAGCAAACAATCAATGATATGGACCTGGTGGGGGTCAGTTAAGCCGATGCGGGCCTGGGGTTGAAGAGGCTGCCTCCAGAAGCCTATCATTCATGACATCCCGTAACAAAAAAAATGTCAACTGGCCATTGTAGGTTAATATGGCCAAAGGTCATGATTAACTGCTAACTGAAGCCTGACTTTAAAAATGCCAATTGAACACACTATTTGGTGTGCATGCATAAACACAAAAAACCTGGCATAACTTTTGGTGTGCAAGTAAAGTATCCATGTAAATCTAAGGTCTTTAAATTTTTTTTACAGCAGATTCTCAGAATCCCTGGTTCTCCATCTTAAAAAAAAAAAAGGTCACAATGACAGTGCTCCAGTGCCCTCTAGTGGCACAATCTGTCTCATAACAAGTTTTTGCTCATACTGTATAAAATACTGTATATAAAAGCAGTACGAACCTTTTCCTGTGGTCGTCTGAATCTGACGAGGATGAGTCTCTTCTTTGCCGTTTCTTCTTTTTTTCCTTCTTCTTTTTCTCCTTTTTGCTCTTCTTTTCCTTCTTTTTCTTTTTGCCCTCGTGTCTTTGAAAGGAAAATCAACAATTGGAAGCTTGCATTTGTCAAAACACGGACACAGGAAAACAGGTGGAACTCACTAAAAACAATAATAAAAAAGGTGAGAAAGGGACACTCACCCTGGCTCCTTATCTACACTCTCACATGTCTGTTTTGTTGAGGCTTCTGGTTGACCCTCCGTTTTGTGATGCTGCAACAACAACAAAAAGATCCTGAAGAAATACTTCTTTGTCACATATTCAGTGTCAGAAGTATTTTAAAGATGAGTTGTCATAAACTCATTAGTGTTATTAGAGTTTTTTGCAGTGAATTGCAGTGCTAGAAATAGAATGCTGTTGAAATACTTTAGACATCCATTGAAATTGTTTTTTTTTTTTCATTTTAGAAAAGAAATGTATCCACTTACGGTGAAGACTGACAAGCCCATTTTTGCAGCTTCCTTCTCCTTTTGGGAGAGCAGGATTTTCCGTGATCCTGCACTGTAGACGGAAACACACTTAAACACACTTCAATCACAACTCCTTAGAGAAGTAGCTCTATTACATAGATGTCAAGAGGCACTTTCAACCACTTTCATAAACACAAAAATAACTAAATTACAGAGCGGCTAATTAGCGATTTAGTGTTTAATTCTACCCAACACTGTTTTATAAAGTAGACTATTTTATAAAGTAGACGACAGCCATTGCAGGGAACAGGGTAATGCAGTGGCTAGGACTGGACAGTGAAGTGGCTGTTTGTTAGGGTGCCTGGGTTCGATCCCAGTGTCCGCAGCCCATCTAGTAGCTGCGGACACTGAGCAAGATACCTAAAGCTGGGCCCATACGACCTACATGATTCTCAAGGCCGATTTGGGAAAGACTTGAAGTTGGGCAGAGTCTGGAATCTGCAGCTTCAGTCGGGCAGACGCGCGGTAGAGTCAGATCCCGTAGTCGTTTGTGTGCATCTGAATTCCCTGTAAGTCGCATTAAAGCATCTGCTAAATGGCTAAATAGTAACATGACTAATTAGGAAACACAATCACCTGGAGCTGCCCAAGCCTGAGATACGGTCCACATCTCTATCCTCTCCACCGGGGTCCTCCCTTCTGCATACATCTGCAAAGTCCTGGTACAGGAAGTGTAACAATTCAAGTAGTAAGCAACTAATAAGTTGTTTAAAATATTACAGTTATAGTTTGAGCAGATTTTTGCCAAATCGATAATAACATTGCTTACCTCTTTGGTCAGGCCAGTTGGTTGTCTCTTTATATTTTTGTGCCCTCTAAAACAAAACAACAAACATTGGAAATTGTGTTGAGGACTTGTTTTGACTTTAGAAATTACAGATTGTTTCTGTTTTCTAATGATAATTACGGTCCAGACATTCTTTCCACTCACAGGGCAGCCAGTAAGGCCTCTTGCTCAGCGGCTTTAACAGCAGCCAGCTCCTCTTCCTTGGTCAAAGGGGTACCGTCCTTCTTATTTCTAGCATACCATGTCAGGTCTTTGCCTTTTTGCCAGCGACCAACTGGTGCCATCAAAGAGTTCCCTGAAAATAACAGAATGACATGGATTGAGTGGTTCATTTAGGAAATACAATTAAAACTGACAAATCGTGCAATGGCGTTTCCGGAGGAACCATTTTCCAAGAACAACACTGTCTGTTGTTTAGGATAATGCATGAAGTGCAATAGCATATGAACAGAAAAGTATTAAAGTGAAAAAAACAGCAACGCATTCAAAGTAATGCCCTATGACAATAAAATTGTCATAGTAAACAGTGCAATGCCATCGTCCATGTACAGTGGCAGTAGTCTGGTGTATTTCAGTATGGTCCCAGGGAAAGCAGAACTTGGGTGTCCGACGGATCCCCTATCCGTCGGACACCCAAGTTTGCATATACTCATCTGCTTTCCCTGGGACCATACTGGGGGGGCTGGGGCAGACTTGCTTTGTGAACGTTAATAGCCTGCTATGTACACCTCTACGCCTGGACGTGTAAAACACATATCTGAACGTGTACGTCCTAGTTCTCCATTGGGCCTTCCGGATTTGGTATCATTTAAAAAAAATATATATATATTTAACGGCACGTACGCGTTTGGCAATCCGACAAAAGGGAAGGCAGCATCTGTGGGCAGTGCACAGTGCACGCCGCTCAGGCCCATGGGCACAGACTTTGGCCGCGTCAGGGCGCTGAGGGCTCAACATTAAGTCGGGTCAGTCCACCCACCAAAGGGAGTGTGATGAGGGACTTGTGCTGCGTGGAAAAGGTATGGGAAATAAGAGAGTGCGTGAGGAACTTTCGACGAAGCGTACGTGTTCAAATCCGTCTTATTGGCGGGGAAAGCCCGGTCACGTTTGATACAAAGCGCCGTACGACGCTACCTTTAGCATTAGCGACACACACTCACCTAGGTAATTCTCTCGGTGCTTGTCGCCCTTCACGTCGTCCCAGTTGAACTGGTCTTGGCCTCCCCGCACACCACCGGATCGCGACGATCCAAACATCTTGGCCGCTGTTTTGTTGTGTGTGTGTGTGTGTGTGTGTTGTACGGACTGTGGCGATGTACCGAAGCTAGCCCGACCGCGGGGTCACACGTGTGCTACTAGGCCTGTTGTCGGTCCGTCATCCGGGGAGTTCCGCCATCGGAGCTCGGGGCTGTTCGGGGCGCGTCGTACGGATCGTTTACCGTATTCGTTACCCGGTCCCAGCGCGTTTCGACGTGTACACCGCTGCTGCCGATGTCACCAGCTGTTTCCTACAACAACAACAACGTAAGCAACAGCGGCGAATAGGTGAAGCCGATTGTATATATATGAGTGTCTATAACGTTTGTTGACATAATAATGATAATACTACGGGAGTTGACTTGCTTTTGTATGTGCCTTGCATTTGGGGTTGTTCACTAGAAACCCGAGCCTAAACGATAGGGCTCTTACGAGGCCATGCACCGTCAAGCAACGGCGTAGCGCTGCGGCCCGGGGTGATGACGTCATGGGTGCGTGTGTGGCTGCTAGTAATTGCTCTCAGAAGAAAAGCTGACAGAGCAGGAAAGGTCCGCTGGGATAGCGTCCGGATCTCGGATTAAAGCGATCGCTGATGTACATGAGATATTTTTCCAGACTCTTTTCAGGTGAGAAGGCGTCGTGGTTGTTGTCGTTGTTTTCCACTGACGCGCGTTACATCTCTCAGCCGTGGATTACACTGCACTTCTATCATATTATATCATTATGATACTTGTATATAATACTAACATTTCTATCATATTATACCATTAAGTGTGTCTTATAAGTCGTATAAGCCATATAAATCCAGCTGATGCAGGGTTGATGTGTAGCTTTCTAATTTGTGTTTAATCGAGCATGTAACCGTTTAAACGTTTGGTGTTTTATTTTGGTTATGGACGAGGTTGAGTTTGATATTATGAACCTATGATAATGAATAGAAACGAAAAAAACATGATTGGCTTCTTTTCTCCAGATATGTGTAATCTCAGTTGTAATATATTTCACATGAGAGAAGTGAAGATGGTGAGGTCTGCGTGGTTGATTGAGACCAACTCGTTTCATCACATGCTCCCAATTTCCTGTTTCACAAGTTCGTGCAGTTATTGCATGCATTTCTTTACATTCTTTTAAAGGTCCATTTCGACCTTCTTTCTTTTTTGTACATTAGGCCTATGTGCATATAGAAAAAAAATGCAATGACCACAATATTGGATTGTCCGGCCTATTTGGATTACAGCAGATAATTCTTTCCAGCCTAAATGGTTACGTCTACTTTGCAATTAATTAATTATCTTCCCTAAAAAGTTTGAATGATAATTCTATAAACTCTTCTTTGGCTCTTCTAAGAACAATTTCAAGTAGTTAAATTGTTTATGGCTCTGCAAACTGAAAAGGTTCCCTCCTGGTATAGACCTTACGATCAGCTATTCCTGTCAAAAAAAGTTCTGTCCCATTCAAATAATCTGAAATATTTTGTGCCGGGTTCTATTGGTACACATATATAATATTTAATTGGAAAGGGTCATCATTTCTGCATTGAATGGTGGGATATGTGGCGATAATTGTGCATACAGTATTGTGCAGGACATTCAGGAAGGGCAGGGGGATCATTTACAAAATTCACAAAAGGACACACACACACTCTTTAGCATACAGCTTGATGTCCAAAGGGCTGCAGGGCCAGGAGTAAAGAGGACATCGGACCAGACAGTCTGGAATCATCTCCACCAAGCAGGTCTCCGAGTCCGGCACCCTGCTCCACGTCCAAGTCTGACAGCAGCTCACAGAGTGGCAAGATTGCTGTGGCAGCAATGGAGGAACGTACTCTTCACAGATGAGGCAAGGTTCTGTTTGAGAAGTGTTGATGGTCTTTTGACGGTATGGAGAAGGAGGGGAGGACGATTCGCTGATAATTGTGTCCAGCCAGTTAACATTCCGGGGTGGAAGTGTCATGGTTTGGGCGAGAATTTGTTTGGCTGGACGGACCCAGCTTGTTCCCATAGCTGTCAACCTAAACAGTCCCCGCTATATATCTGAGATATTGCAGCCACACGTCATCCCATGTGCCCAGCCGATAGGCAATGGCTTTGTGTTGCAAGCTGACAACGCGTGCCCCCACCGGGCCATGCATCCAATTGTGGATGCATTCTTGCAGCAAAATGGCATCACAGGCATGGAGTGGCCCGCCTGCTCACCGGACCTGAACCCCATTGAGTTGCTGTGGGGCGAGCTACCCAATTGCGGATTCAGGCTCACACCACTCTTGCTGAATTGTGTGTCTTCCTCGTTCAGGAATGGAATGCAATTGCCCAGGACCGCATGATCAGTTGGTCCACTCCATGCGACGCAGATGTATTGCGCGCATCCATGCTCAGGGTGGATACACAAGTTACTGAGCAAACAGTTCTTTGCAACCGGTGTTGATGGAAATAAAGCTTATGTCAGTTACCATTCAATGTACCAGGTCATTGTTGGTTTCTGTATGAGTGTAACAACATGGCAGTTTGTGCGTTTCGTAAATTACCGCCTTGCCATTCGTGAACTTCCTGTACAATACTGTGTGTATGAATATCCCACCATTTGATGCAGAAATGAATACTCTTTCCAATGATATACTGTATAATATAGAAAATATTAGAAAAGATTGCAGATTATTTGAATGGGACAGAACCTTTTTTGGACAGGTTTAGATCAAGGAAGCCCTGTGTCTTAATTTAGCCAGGATTCTGTCAGTGTAAGAGGCCATGGAGAATGACTGTCACCTGCAGCTGCGAAGAGAGTCACACACTGTTGACCTTGGAAGGTTTATACAGCTCTCATTCAATTAGTAGACAATTATTGGCTACTAATGTTATTGACTGCCAATAAAATCTTGCTGTGTACAGAAATAGCCTACCATTTTTACTCATTTTGTTTTACCATAGCACCAACTACATTGCTAGGTATTTTTAGTAATGGCATCTAAAGATTATTGTTATATAATTGCTCTATAATGTCAGTGTTTTACCAATTGTGCTTAACATTAGGTTTAGCACCAGTAATTCAGAATACTTAAATATTTTAACCTATTTCATAGTATAGAGATTGGTAGCATCCTACTTTCTCTTTCACTGCCCTGTACTCTCTCTCACGCCTGCATACACACAGTGCACCGGTGAAGCAGAGCACAGAGGGAAAGGTAAGGAAACTTGAGAAACAGGTTCAGACTTAAACTATTTCAATAAGGAAGCAGTTTTGTAGGTTCGGCAGACATTGTATGTATCTGCTATCTATTATGTTGCTGTGATATATATATATTTGATGTGTATGCCCATATCTATGTACTATATATCACATGTAATATGTGTTACCTTTCGCATGCTTTGCGTCAGGACTCCATGGGAACTAGAGGACCTGTTGACAAAATTGAATCGTCTGGTCTATTGGGAGCGGCTGATGAGTGCGTGTTAGAGTCAGCGGTATTAGGTGACAACAAGACTGTGCCACATCCTTTATTATGTTCACCTGTAGTTCAGTTTCCCCATTAAATGATCCACCCGTAAGCCTTTTCATGGTCACGAGTTATGACGCATGATTAGCCTGTTTAAAAAGGTACACCTTCTTAGAACCTCGCCCACATTTACAGCCACCACAGAGTTCCTTGTTCCTCCTGCTGTTGTTCACTATCACTCACACGTTATCTCTCTCTCGCTCCCTCTCTCACACACACAGCTATGGCTGGACCGAGGCCTGTTGTGCTGAGTGGCCCATCGGGCGCAGGGAAGAGCACGCTACTCAAGAGGCTCATGAAGGAGTACGACGGCGTCTTCGGCTTCAGCGTCTCCCGTGAGTCAAGTCATGTCATGTACCGCTCTAGTAGGCTGCCATGATCGCCGTTTTGTTGTGGTTTTAGTGTGGTGTGTGTCTGTCTGGTGACGAGATTAATATTGATGCAGAACATTTAAGTTGTGCAGATTGAAATGAGCGGTTATGATCATGGACAATTTTGTTTTGTTTCTGTTCTGACTGTAGGGGATAACCCGTATCTCTGTATCATACCTGTATCGCTGTTCATAACGGCAATAGACTGAACTATTTCTCATCCTTTTAGATACGACAAGACAGCCACGTCCAGGTGAAGAGAATGGCAAAGGTACATTACTCCCATCAGTGATATCTATACTATACTGTACTATAATAGACTCCTATAATATACAACACTGTATATTGTTGTTGGAACTTTGCTCCAAATGTTCCTCTCTTCTCTTGAGATTTATATACACATTTATAAGATAACAGATTTTTACATCGATGACATTTTCCTCTCTCAGACTACCATTATGTCACGAGGGAAGCGATGCAGACGGCGATCGACAATGGCGAGTTCATCGAGAGCGCTGTGTTCTCTGGGAACATGTACGGGACGAGCAAGGCGGCGGTGCAGGATGTCCAGGCCAAGAACCTCATCTGCATCCTGGACATCGACATGCAAGGCGTGCGCAACATCAAGATGACAGACCTCAACCCCATTTACGTGTCCATCCAGCCGCCATCTATGGACATCCTGGTAAGGACGGGACGGGACATCTGTCTGTCAAATCTCCAGGACCACGCCCCCTTTTTCTTTTTCAATGGTTCGCATTCAGGACATGTCAATCACACAAGTCTGGCTGTACAGGTTTTTTTGCGCATGGTTGTTTGTTTAACCTTGGTGGTATGTTTGACTCTGTATTGTTTCAGGAGAAGCGTCTGAGGGAAAGGAAAACCGAGTCGGAGGAGAGCCTTCAGAAGCGTTTACATGCAGCTCACGTGGACATGGAGTTTAGTGAGTCACTCCATTTCCACAGCAGAAAATAAACAAATAATATTAATTACATTTCAAATAATAATTATAATAATATAATTCATTATAATATTGTTTTAAATTATTACAAATGTATTAAATGTAATTATAATATGAATTGTAATATGATTCATATCAGAACATTGCTTTAAAAAGTATTATACATTTTAATAGATATTTGCTATTTTTTTAAATTATTAATAATTTGTATTTTTTCAATGTGTGACACAGACGTAATTTCCGCTCACTTTTTGCAGGTAAAGAAGAAGGTTTATTTGACGTTGTGATTGTCAACGACAGCTTGGAGGACGCATATGGAAAGTTAAAAGTTGCTCTTCTTGAGGTGAGTCACGGCAGAGGGCAACCTCCACGTATACCATGATTCCCCACAGAGCCGACACTATATGAGTGATTCACTGCAGAACCGACACTATGTGTGTCCCGAACTGAAGGCAGCTGCCTGCTGCCTTGCTAGTGAGGCAGTATCCTTTGGAGGCTGCAGTGTTTTTGTATGAAGTTACCTGTGAAGGAGTCTGGATTGAGACGGACTTCCAAGGCAGCAATGCGTCATGACGTCATCACGTCATCAGAAATTCCGCCGCCAACAAATCCGAAAGTCGGCACAAATTTCTTAAATAAGCATTATACATCTAAATAGAATGGATGTTCAGTGACTAAACTGTCGATTTCTCAGTAGAAAAAAATCTAAGGTTAAAAAAGTCAATATGGGGCGGCTCGGTGGCTCAACCCACTAGTGCGCTACCCATGTAGGCGATGCGCCTTGCAGCGACCCCGGTTCGATTCCTGCCGGTGGTCTTGTGCTATTCCCTCATTCCCTCTCTTCTTCAACCCAGTTTCCTGTCTCTCTTCACTATCCTGTCCATAAAGGCACAAAAAGCCCTTAAAAAATATATTAAAAAAGTCAATATAACTTATATTTGTACACAAACTCGGGGCTGTTGCTCGCCATTTTAGCCGTTCGGGACACAGCCCATGAGTGATTCCCCACAGAACCAACACTATACGAGTGATTCCCCGCAGCCAGCAGTGTCCAGAAATATATTTCAAATACGGTGTCAGAAATAAAACCCTCATGATAGTATAATCAACCCCCTAGGTTTGTTCTCTCGAAATCAATTTCCTCCTAATCATTTTCCTGTCAGGGATGAAAGAAAGTATCTGTCTGGTCTGTGGAGCAAAAAAGGAAAAATCTCATTTTGAGACAGTTGGCATAGTTTTAATAAATTATATATAGGTTCACTGCCTTGTTAGTGGGTAGGGCACGGTCTAAAACGACTAAAGAAAAAAATCTACTAATTCATATATTTCTACACTTCCTTTAGTTAGTTAATTGTTGATTTTGTCATACATTCACAGGTTTGAATTGTAAGCATGGAGTCTGGAGCTGTATATAATTCAAATATCTTATGTTTTTCAGGAAATTAATCAAGTCAAGAAAACCAGCATGTCTTTGTGAAGAAATAATATGAAGGTGTCATCCCGAAGGCCCTGCCCATCACTCCTCTCTTCCATTCCGGAGCATTCCTTCAGATGGCAATTCCAGAAACTTAACTCCTTAACCCAAACACCAAATAACTTTTAACATGTCTAACATGTAAACCATGCGTTTTTAAGTGGAACGTTGTTTACTGGGGATTTTTATTTTCACAGTTCTTTATTCTGCTTTGCCTCTTTGCTTTTTTTTGGGTATAAAATATCTTACTTGTGTCTTGTGGCCATATGTGTTAATGATTGTTTTTGTAAAACATTTAGTTCCTTTAGAAGGAAGCTATTGCTCAAGCAGGTTCATGGCTGATTACATCCTGGCCATCCCAGACTTGTCCATATATTTATTCGAGTTAAGTTTCTCGTCTCAGCTTTGCCTCATTTAGTAGTAATGGTAGTCTACATACAAGAACAAAAATCTAACGATCAAGTGAATCAAATGTACATGAGGATACACATGTACATGGTGCTGGATATCTCTGTACTGTTGAACTGATTGAATTCCAGAGTTTTTTTTTTTTTTTCAGAGCAACATCGATTTCCTGTAACAAATCGTGTTGGTTGATAACGACGGATTGAATTAACGCAGAAACATTTACAAATCAATTGTTCTACATGCACTGAGACATATGGAACAGTCTGAGTAATTATTTGACATGCTAGATGCCAGTTTTTTATTCATAGGCCTGAACAACAATGTAACTCCAATCTTATTATTTGACGGTTAGTGTTTTTAAAAAAATGTTGTATGTATCATGTACAAACCACCATTTCAGTTATGCAACAATGTAACATCTCCAGCGTAATGAATTCAGTTAAGCCTGAACACTTCAAGTCTAGGGCACAGCCTGCTGCATTCAGCCTACCTTTAAAACTCATTCCATTGTGTTTTGAACCATAGTGCTAACATAGTTCCCTGTCAGATGCATGTGGCCTCCAGGTTAAGTCATTGAAGTGCCCATCTCTTGAAGTGTACTTGCTTTGAATAACATGTATCTCATATGTATTTGTACAGTGTATTAAAAGTGTAGTAACAAAGTTTTTCCATCTCACGTGTGTACAATTTGTTATATATAAAGAAACCTTCCATAGTGCCACTTTCATAATGCTTTATAACATACTATTAATTTCCTTAAATGATCTGGCCTTCTGTCCTTGCTTGGTGGGCTGGTATTGTAAAAAAATAAATGAATCATATGTACTAGTTTGATTTAATTTATTTACTTCAGATTCTCACTCCCACCGCCAACATGATTCTCAAAATACTTAACATGTACAGTACAGGTGGTAATCTATGCTGAAACGATTACACAAAATACTTCATGTAATGTAACACATTTCTACAACACTACAAAGAACAATACTATTTTTCAAATAAGCTATCCTGGTTATAGATTTTTTTAAACCAAATATGTTAAATAATCTGAGAAAAAACATGAACAAACATTTGTACTTATAATCCACCATTAATTAAATGTTCCATCAACGTCTCATTTAATTATCTGATGAATATAACATCTGCTTTCAAAAAGCTAATACATGTCATGCTGTCACTCATCTAAATATCTATTTTAAATCATTAATGAGTTCCTTGGTGATTGTACTGCATTAGCAGGTATTAAAATATCTGAGCAGTAACATTTGCAATGATCCAGTGCATCATGAACTGCATCTATGTTCCATGCTGATACAACAAGTAAACAGTGAATTACTTGAGGTTCATTGTCACCCTTCAGTTCTTCAGAAACAACCATGTTAAGTGTTAAATCTCTGTTAAAAGCAATCTGTTAAATTACAGATGGCAAAATAAACTGTTGAAGACTTGTTCATTCATTTAACTTGGAATTCACTTCAGGTGAAGGATTTACAGCCATTCAAATGTCCAGGTTTTGTTTTTATACAATGTGTCTTTTGTGCAATGTGTCAAATAAATAATTGTAAAATAAAACTTGAATGAAAACATGTTTTCAAGACCATTTTCAATGTTTCTTTCAATACCCCAAAAAGCTAATGTTGGTGGGTCATCTATGTCCCACCAACCTGATGTCCCACCAAATGACATTAAAATGACATTTACAGCATCTTATAGCTTGATGGTTAACACAATTCAAAATTAGTTTCTGACTGTTACTAAACAATATAGCACTTATAATTGTTACTATATATTATAATATAGTATTATAATTATCCTTATTATACTATATTGTATTCGAAAAATTATTAAAATTCCTTTCAGTTTTGTCCGTGTAGTTTGACCAGATTATCCAACAGCAGACGTAGCTCTTCAATAGGAAATAGACAACCAATAGATTGGCCTATCACTCTTCTCATGGTGGTTTGCTTTACAATGGAATGATCCGTCATATGCAGTTAACTTATGGTAACATTATGCATTTTAAAAATGTTATCTTTAGAAGTGTTCCCATTTAAGACTACAAGGGTTGTGGTACCAAATTAAATCTGCTCATCATTGCTTCTGGGCCTACTGGTTGCCATGTTGTTTCTTACCAAATTGAAGAGTGACAGGGTTGCCCACGGGCGTGTAGCCATAGGTCTGGGTGACCACCCTGGTTTTGTAGCTCTGCTGGCCGCCTTCGACTCTCTGCACCTCGGAGCAGTAGGAGGGCTTCACCTCTAGCTGGGCGTGGCTGACCTGGATGGGGACATCTCTCCCTGTCCCCCGGGGCTGGCGGGGGACAGCGGAGGAGGAAGAGGAGGAGGAGGAGGAGGAGAAGAGGCTGCTGGACAGGTGGTCCCTGAAGCGGCTGAAGAAGCCTGCCCGCTGCCTGGGCGCGGCTACCGGGCGGCCGACATTGAGGAGCACGGGCTGGCCCACAGCTGAGCCGCCGATCTCCCTCTGGAGCACAGAGATCTCACAGGGCTTCTCCGCAGGGAGGCAGGAGGCGGCACTTGAAGAGCCGTAGCTCTCTCCCTCCCCTGGGACGTAATCCTCCAAGTCCTCCAGGGTCAGCACGTGGCCGCCCTGAGACAGGATCTTGGGCTCTCTGCTTGGCTCACCATCTTGGTTGTCGTCGTCATCGTTGTCATCGGGCTCGAAGATGATTGTTTCCTGATCGTCTGTTTCCTCGTCGCTGTCCTCCCCATCTGCAGCATGGGTGGCAGACACCTCATAGGCCGCACCGGGGATCCTAGAAGAAGTGGGCCCAGGGAGGGCAACGTGCTCCTGGGCTTCCCAGGAGAGCGGCTGGCTGGGTGCGTCCTCCGGCAGCTGCTCCACCAGCTTGTTGTTGGAGTTGTTGGCGTTAGGGTTCTCAGGAGGGGAGCGCCTGGGTCTGGTCCCCAGGCCCACAGAGGTGCTCGACCGCTCGGACCCTGCTGGCGAGACCCCCCGCCTCCGGGAAAGCCTTGGGGACTTGTTGACCTTGTACTCGATGATCTCCTCCACCTCCACCCAGCGGGGCTTGCGCTCCGCCGCCCGGGCCTCAGCACCCCCCCGGGACTCGGTCACATAGAGGGTGGGGATGGTGGTCTTCCTGGTGGGGGGCATCCTCCTCTGCCTGGACCCGGGGGGCTCTGGTGTGGAGGTCTCAGAGCGGTAGGTGCTGGTGGTGGCAAAGCCGGGAGACTTGTGGCGCTTCATGCGAGTGTTCTTCACCACGGTGGTGATGGTCTCCTCACTGGACCACATGACAGATACAAGGGGAAACAGAGATTCAGACTTTCCGCTCATTTAAGTGGCGCAGGGCGCTACATGCTTGTGAGTTTCTCACCTTGCTGTTAATAGCGCACACAGAGTTAATACCCACTCCCGTGTAATAGCACTGAGTCGTGCTGTGGGGGAAAAAGTTAATCCTGTCGGACCAGATTAATAAAAACCATAAATCCATGTTATCCTCACTGGACAGCGCTTCACACTCACACTGCACATATCACATGACCATGCATACATGGTGTTAACGCATGAGGAAAGACAGACGCATAACATTACATATATGAGATGTGACTGCATATATACATTACACACACATACACAAGCTGCAAGCTGTTTGGACAAGAAACTTACTGACAAGTTCACTACATAGATACATACATGATAGTGAATGTATTGCAGTGGAAATAAAAACATGAACTCTTTTGGAATATTGTAAAATGTGGAATGATATTAAAAAATTGATATTACTAGATACAAAACAAATGTTCTTTGTTAAAGGCTTGAATATCACTACACAGCATACACACAATAAGGATATTTTGAAGAGGCGAGTATAATGTCAAATCAAAAATGTGGCGTGCTCCATGCAGACATCTCTCTTTAGTCTATGTCACTTACATGATGATGGTTTTCTTTGGTATTTTAGTCTCCTGCTCAGTAACTATGGGTATAAGGCATAATGGTAATGGGGTGAGTTTTGAATGGGAGCAGCAAGACAATGGTCATTTTAAGCTCACTATGAAAATCTACAGTGCAAACATACATGGATCGATCTTGAGAGTGTAAATCCATATGAAACATCCATTCTCTACGGGTTCCAGATCTACGCTGACAGAAAGACTAGAATAGTGTAGTTGTGAGTAATGGAGCATGTGCAAGGTCCTACCTTCAATGGTGATGGTTTGGTCTGCAGAGCGAGCCACAGCACATGGAAGAACCAAGTCAGCGGCACACTTGGCATTCCCCAGACGATTGGACAACTGCCATACGATGAAAATACTATTTTAGGCTTCTAACAACTAGGTGTTAATGTCTTTAATCAATGGCAACTAATCAAAAATCTAATAACAATAACGAGGAACGATAATAAATTCAAATGCCCAGTGTTTCATTTGAGCTTTTATGAGGACCATCCTGGTCCATTATGTTCTATTTAATTCTTACTGGCTGCCAGAGGCAGTGCTTCATACTGGATTTATCCACATTGCGCAGTCGAGAATCTTTATATCAACAAAGTCACCCGTGACCCCAGGTTAGAGGTTTGATTCTCTGTGCGAACCCGAGATCGGCCTCGTGGTCAGAGATATAACGTCTTTTTTAAAAATATATAATTGGGGAGGGAGTAAGCTATTTGGTGTGATAATCAGAATGTTATACTGTGTATTATACAGTTATCCATCTTGTGAGTGCGCAGTCCATGACACATCTCAAACCCAGGCCAGCTGCAGTTGTGGATTTGGCCTCTGAAGGGCCGGAACCATTGCTGAAGGCTTGTGACCAGGCTGTGGTCCAGACTATTTTGATGGATCCAGAGCATTGCTCAGTGTCCATAGTACTGCGCTTCCTGCAGTCCTTGCTGGAAGGAAAGCGGTCACCCTCCACCTTAAAGGTCTATGCAGCGGCCATCTCATCACAACATGTTAAGGTGGACAACCAACCATTGGGGTCACGTGGTTTGGTCACAAGGTTCCTGAAAGGCACCCAGCACCTGCATCCCACAAGAGCATTGAGGGTGCCTTCATGGGACTTACTCCTGGTGCTAGAGGCCCTCTCTCTACCCCCCATTGAGCCTCTTGAAGAGTCTGAGCTGAAGTGGCTGTCAGCTAAGACAGCTTTCCTTCTAGCTCTATCATCAGTCAAGCGTGTCGTCGAACGTCGGTTGCCGAAATCTGCATGCGTTGGAACTCGGAGGGGTCACGGGTGACTTTGTTTCTATAAAAATTCTCAACTGCGCATGCGCGATGTGGATAAAAGTGTGAAGCACTGCCTGTGGCGGTCATCCAGAACTCCAGAATTGATTGTGATTGTGATTGATTGATTGTGTGGACCATAATACCTCACACTCGTAGTGTCCCAAGTCTCTCTCCGTCGTGCCCTTGATCACAAGGACCAGCACCCCACTGCGGGGCTCGCTGTAGGTCTGGTACTTCTCCTGGTCAGTCAGCAGTCTGCCCTCCTTAAACCACCTAGACACAGCACCGTAGTAAAACACACATGGGAATCTCAGGAAAGTTCAACTGAATGGCACCACTTAAGTACTAATCCGGGATCTTACTACACTATAGCAGAATTTCTGGGGGGGAGACAGTACAGAGCCTGGGCTGGAAACCAAAAACTGAAAGGGGAGGAGTCACGCCTAGTTTCCTGTTTCGTTATGGCGATATTCTACCAAAGAAAACTAATTTGCGTGAGTAGCTTAGGCATTCAGAAAGGGATGTTAATGACTGTATTTCTACAGTGACCAGTCTACACGACGATTTGAAACCTTTACAGACACTTTTTCTAAGAACGTCAATGTTTTAGCTTGTCTTCCCACCAGGAAAAGTTTACCGCTGCTGGCCCGAGTTTGTGTTCGTTGTCAGGCAATTACGCAATTACGTACTTACGCACACAGATCCCCGCCTCCAACAACATGATTTGTCGAAACAAATATGTGAAAGAAAGCTGTATGATGTGAAAGAAAGCCCAGATTTGAGCTAGTCTGCCATCCGACTTTAGATTATTAATCTAAAGTCTGATTTGTGAGACAACTGAAGTGCATACCTGATCTTGGGGGTGGGGGCGCTCTGTATGATGCAGGTAAACTGGGAGTCCTCACCGGCAACAAAGGATGAGTTCCTCAGCTTGTTCACAAAACGAGGAGGCACTACAAACAGGACATGATTTAGAAAAAAAGCCCAAAGATGGAGATTTGGTTTACTCTGGTCTGCTGGAGCCAATCTGAATCCGAATGGTGAGTAGTGTATAGTATGGATATGATCGGGTATTGGTATAGTACTCCGTCCAGACCTACCCTGAACGGTGATCTTGCCGAGGGTGCTGGCGTTGCCAGCTGAACTGGTGGCGAAACACATGTACTGTCCCGAGTCGTCAGCTGTCATGTTGTCCAGGATCAGGGTGCAGGAGCCGTCAGGGTCCTCAATGATGATATGGTGTGGGTCTGCCTCCACCGTGCGGCCATCTTTGTTGGAGAAGAGGATAAACAAAAGGGTAAAGGGTGAGATAACGGTAACTCTTGTTATGTTGTACACAATTTGACCATGCATAATGCACTCAGAAGGTTGCCCTGAAGTGTATACTGTTCACCTCCCCCAACCCCCCCACAAACCAATACCACTTTACAGTTGTTTACCACAAATCAATGTGTTAATACTCTTCAATATACTCTTTAAAAAAAGCAAACATTACATAGGAAGATTTATTTTTGATTGAAGAACTGTTCTGGCCACCTTGCTGCTCTTACCTTGCCAATAGTCAAACATATGCCGAAAAAGCATACATTAAAAAAGTTCTGCCGACCATCTTTCTACCTACCCTTGTACCAGGTGACGGTGGGTTTGGGGACTCCAGTGACCTTGCAGGCCAGCTTCACCGTCTGTCCCAGCTCGGCTGTGAGGTCTGCCAGGATCGCCTCGAAGTCAGGAGGACCTGCAGACACAGAGGAACCATGAGATCAATTAATGTTTAACTATGTATTATTATATCACTAACATGGTTAACCAGGAAGCCATAATGTGATGAATACAAGTGAGATGTGACTGAATGTATGTAAGTATGTATGTGTGTGTTTGTGTGTATATGTGTGTTTACTGTGTAAGTGTAGGTGTGTATGTGTAGGTGTGTGTGTGTGTGTGTGTGTGTGTGTGTGCCTTCATGTGCCTGGTAGGTGTTCCGCGTGTGTGTGTATGTGGAGTGTGTGTGGTTGGTGGCTGGTTTAAGCAGCCCGAGTCAGACTGATTAGGCTCTGGGGCTGGGGTGAGTGTGTGCGTGTGCATGTGTGTGTGTGATCCTCTCACTCCATGCGGGCATAGTGTAGCGTTGCTGCAGCTCCCGCAGGTCCCTCAGCCAGGAGTTCTTGATGATGATAGTGCGTGCCTGCAGGGTGTACTTCCTCACTGAGTCCTCACGCTCGTGCCAGATCTCAAACGCCCGGTCGTCGCCCTCCACCGTCTCGTTCACATCGATGTTGTTCAGCTGTGGCCGAGCACGACGAGACATCAGGTTGTGGTGAAAGCTCAAATATGAAGGTCCATTAAGGGACTCATTTCAATGTTGCATTCATATTCATATGTATAAAACGTGCACACATATACACCCACACACATTTATATCTGAAACTATGACATAGTATTCTGTGAAATAGCCTCATGCATATAACATGTATAACTGCACATAGTAAAAACATATGTGCAGCATGTATATATTCCATGCATATATTGTACATTGTATAGGGTTCACTTGATCTAATGCTACTTATTCAGTAATTTACAGTGAATTGACATCCATGTTATTAACACAGGTAGACATTGCAGACATTGGGGATGGACCCCAGTACCTTTCGGCTGGGAGTCGAACACACTAATCACTGCAGTATCTTGCCCCCAGCCTGTCTGACAGTGGCTGACTAGCTAGCTATTCTAGATAGCAGGGCATTAGCTAGCCATTCCAGATAGCAGGACATAAGTGTGTGTGTGTTTCATATGCAGCTACATATGCATAGTTTGAAACAAGGCCCAAGCGGCCCTCACAACTTCTTCCCATGGCTCCTATCTTACCTTCATCATGTTCTTGAACACGTAGGCCTGCGTGTCCGTGTTGCTGTGCCTCTTGGGTTTGCAGATGATGCAGTAGTTTTTAAACAGGAACACGTGTCGGTGGTGACCCCGAGAGGAGGACCTGATTCCGGGAGCCCCTTCCCACACTTGGAACGGTCCCTGGTTAGGACAAAACAAATAACCATAATACACAAACAAAACACAAACAACAACAACAACAACAAATTGGTTACAGAACCTGTTCACCTCATAGGGAACACATATTTGATTTGATTTGTTTAATTTCAAACATGTAAAAAAACAGTGTATTATTATTATTATTATATAGTACATATATGTTCCATGTTTTAATGTAGAAATATGAACATAAATAGTAATTAGTATCTAATAATAATTAGTATAGCTATGAGCTCAGTAGAGATTTTCCTTTGCTATAAGGAAAAAAAATCTAAACAGACCTAGCTCACCCCATAGGACAGAACATGTGCATTTCCAACTGTTAAATCCCATGTTGTTAAACCCACAATGCCCCAGGGGGGGTCCAAGGTGCGAACCTGTCTGATGGGCTCCCCCAGCACCTCCAGGGTGGCGGGGTAGTTCTGGATCATGGTGACGTGGTGGGTGTTCTCTGAGCGCTGGGGCAGCGACGACACCGTGGAGTAGGCCTCCTCCAGCAGGCAGCAGTTCTGTCCATTCCTGGCTTTGTTACGGAGCATCTCCTGTAGTACAATACAGTCATAAGACAAGCACTTTAATGGTAAGCAAGATCATCATCATGGCTAATGGTCAATGTTACTTGTTTTCATTGAAGTTCTCTGTTCTTCTCTGATCGATTTTGGACTATATTGTTGCTGATTTTTTTGGGGGGGATGTAACATTGGCTTGATTTTCCACTACATTACATTTGTATTTAGTAGACGCTTTCATCCAAAGGCTTATAATTGAGTCTGAGAACAATCAAAGCATACATACTGAAAGACGGACATTTGTATACAGTTTTTGTGCATAGTCAAAAAAAAGGATGGCTGCTAAAGGATGCCCTGTGAATGTAATTGTAATTATGAAATAAAATGTAATATACAATAAGACCATCACCTTGAGTATAGCCTTGTACTTCTGGATTCTCTCCATGGGTCGCTGCAAGTAGGCATTAATGCTCAACACAGGATGCTCTGCACTGGCCTGCTCCTTCTCAGTGTACTCCTATACAAGAGACACACACAACAGAGGTTGGAAACACATACAAACATAAAGCTACACATTTCAACTGCAGCGCAGCAGGTGTGGTACCTTAAAGAAGTGGTGGACGGCCTTGTCACTGATAGCGGACTCCGCCTGACCCTGGCCAACAAGGTACTGCAGGTACTTCTCGAAGCCATCCTTGTTCCTCAGGAAACGCATGGCAATGTCGTCGTCTGTGACACACTCGTTCAGCGCAGGGAGGAAGGACCTGCGCAAAGCAGCAAATTACTTTTACCGTCATTTGGTTGGCGGCATATTGTTTCAATTCAATTTAAATACTTTATTTGTAGCTCATTGGGCAATTTAAGGCAAGCGCCATTTACAAACAATAAGAACAGAAGACAACATACAATATCAGTCATACACACAGGCCTAGGTTAGAAAAATAACCATTACTCAAATGTGATTATTGGGACATTAGTCAAACAACCGGGTGTGAACCCACCCGCCATGGAAGGCCTTGATATCCTCAATGTTGCGGAATATGGCGTCCTTCTGGGTGGTGACGTCGGCGGGGGCGTCGGGGTGGTCCCCATGCCTCACGTGGTGAGAGGTGAAGAACTCCATTTCCTTGACGAACTCCGTTTCACTGTTTATCAGGTCCTGAATCATTTGCCTGAGTAGTTGGGAGAAAGACCACATTCACTGGTTAGGGTGCCCCCATTAGCTATTGCATTACAGCTATTATTATATCTGTGTGTTAATGATGGCTGTACTTACATTAGTTTCCTCTTGTATTCACCCTCTGAAACCTCCTCCACATTAGCCTCTGGAAGG
The DNA here is from genome assembly GCA_900302345.1 of Melanonus zugmayeri. Classification (NCBI taxonomy): domain Eukaryota; kingdom Metazoa; phylum Chordata; class Actinopteri; order Gadiformes; family Melanonidae; genus Melanonus; species Melanonus zugmayeri. Next base: position 35,388 of record OMKN01017595.1, read on the forward strand.
TCGCCTGCGTCAGCAGACAGCTGCAATAACAATACAAAATGATGTTGAAGAAGAAATGTTTAACGTTTTCAAGCTAATGAGCTGGTTGTAGCTAATTCATGAAGTAGCACTTTTCCATTGTTGAGGACTCTTCCGTCATTTTGGCTTACTTTGAGTTTCTTGTCCAGGTAGGCAGGTGAGACCCAGCCTTGGCGAGAAGGTGTGGTTTTGGTGGGTTTGGTTCGGACGAGCCATTTAAGAGGATGGGCCGAGTCCAAGACCTCCACGTATTGGCCCTCCTTCAAACAGATGGATTCCTTGCTGGCTATTGTTGGGTTGTAGTCAGCCGAAGCCACGTAGATGTCAAACATCTGTTGAGAGGACAAATAAGACAAATACATTAAACATCAACAAGTGTGTGTGATTCTGAGATGCACAGAATATAATGAAATGGTGTTTAATTAAAACTATAATTACTACTGCTTACTCAACTTTTTTGATTGGCATGCAAAACAAATTATTGCATAGAAACATACATTTTACAAAATCTACGACCCAGAAATGAAAGCTGATAATATTTATGACTGACTCTTAGACTTCATGAACACACTTCTCACCTTATCGATCATAATTCCTGATTGTGCAACTTTCAGGGAGTAATAATTGGCCTATTCTTTGGTGTGTACTGAAACCTTTCTATGATAAATAACCCTTTAATCCCTTTAATAGGGGTTGATTAGAAACAACGCTGGATGACACACTGGTCCACCATCACCATAGCTCACCTCTCCCCGGGCGTCGCCCTCGTCGGACTCGGAGGAGGAGTCGGCGATAAGCGAGGGGGGGCGGGAGCGCCCGTGGTGGGGAGACGGGGATGGGGTCTTGGTCTCATCGTCACTATCGCCCGCTCCGGGGACACGCAGCGAGGCTAGTGGAAGGAGAGAGAGAGAGAGAGAGAGAGAGAGAGAGAGAGAGAGAGAGAGAGGATGGGAGCGAGATAGAGAGAAAAACAGGGGAGCCATGGAGGTGTAATTTATGAGGGCTAAATGATTCAACTGTAATTTAAGTATTAATATTAATTCATTTATATTTCATATGGAAAATGAACAGGAAGAAGTATTCATATTTTTCAGCAGGAGAATCAATCACCTTTTAGGGTCAGTTAATCTCAACCTCCCTGTAATGTTGAGAATAATATCTTATGTAATATTACTACGTATTATATTTGCTGTATCCAATTTCCGGTATATCCTGGGACAGTTGCAGCTGGAACCTGTGTGTGAACCTCCCTGCTCTGACCTAACAAATAAAATGCTGACCTCTATTGGTGCTAAAGTGATATAGCATCATGTCTCTACTTGGTGTTAGCATTGTAATAGCATGCACAACACTTAGGACATCAGCTCTGCGCATACATGTCTGTTGTTTTTGAACATGTATTAACCCGTCAAATACGTATTTAGAAGACTAGGAAACAACCCGATACTCACACAATGCACAATCAAAGACATCTTTGATATCTTTACTGGGGACAAGGTAAGGCAGTGATAAGTAAGACATCTGATGAAGCCAACGGAAAATACTTAACTTGATCTTTACTTTTTAACTAAGATCCTTCCCTTCATATTATTTAGGTTTAATTTAAGCCACAATTATTTCCACAAGTAACCAGTCCCCATCAGGATAAAGGGCAAGTGTATGTTTTTTATGATATCATATATCACATGTAGTTATCATGTGTTTATAAGCCTTAAAAGGTGCTGTAGGTAAGATTTGAGAGTTATAGAAAAACAGCAGAAGAAAGCATGATTTTGAAACTAAACAACCAAAGAAACGTCCTTTCCCTCTCTGCTCTCTCCCTCCCTATGTTTCTATGCCATTGAGACGTGTTGCATTCACGCACCTGTGATTGACAGGCATTGACATTCCCTGAACCAATCCGGGAAGAGATGCCCTGATTGGTCAGAAATGAGCCGGGAGCTCAAATCGTCAACTCGATATTCTCACAGCGCATTTCACTCACTAATAGCTGTCACACTCAAATAGCTCTTAAATCTTACCTACAGCACCCTTAAAGCATAATTAAAGTTTGGTAGAGGGTTGTGTAGTTACCTTGCCATGATATAACTCCAAATATTGGCAAGATATCTTCAATAGTTGCTCTGTAGATTCAAACTTGATAATCCAAAGTAGTGTTTTTTTCTCTCCCTCATTGACTTACATTGCACAGTGAAACAGGTCTCATAGTCACACTTTTAGCACACAAACGAACACGAACAAAGTGGATTCTGCAAATGTATTATATGAGTTATTTTCATTTGTTTATAATGATTGGTAAAGGTGCCATTTCCTTCATCCCCTCGCCGTAGATATACTGAATACATAAACCGTCTCTCAACCAATAGCCGTATTTTTGGTTCTTCCTAATTCAAATTGTAAAATCAACATAAAGTTGACATTTTTATTGACAAAAGACGCTGTAGCGGGTTTTGTTATTTTATACATTGGCAGAATCTGCTTTGTTCGCGTTTGTGTGCTAAAAGTATGACTTTGAGATCTGTTTAACCATGCAATGTAAGTCAATGGGGGAGATAATAAAACACTATTTTGGATGATCAAGTTTGAATCTACGGAGCAACTATTGAAGATATCTCGCCAATATTTGGAGTTACATCATGGCAAGGTAACTACACAACCCAAACCTCTAACAAACTTTAATGATGCTTTAAGTAAGACATTGTGGAAAGAACGCGTGGCTGTTGTTATATGGATAGAGGAACTGGGGATACATACTGGGTGCTTTGGGCCATGATTTCATCCACTGGAGAACTTGCTGATTCTGTATGTTGTCTGAATAACAAATTCATGATTGGATGAGCATTCGAATGATGGGGCTGATGAAATTGGTGAATAGTGAAAAATGTATGTATGACAGAAGGAGAAGTTGTTAGTCATACACGCCGATTCATACGCAAAGCAGCAATAGAGAACTATTTGAGAACAAGTAGTTAATAGTATAGAAATTCAAGAGTTGATGCAATCGGATTATATTACGTGTTAATCAGGCTTGAATTATGTTAGTTTCTATTCACAGGACTGTGTTGAAACCTGTTATTCAACATACACCTTTTGGAGAACAACTAACAAGCTTTAAATTACTTTTTTAAGTGGACCTCATTAATCTTAAAAGTCATCAGCTCGTATTGCATTGCATAATCCATTTACAGCATTTTACAGTTGCAGAAAATACTTTTTAGTTTCACCTGTTAAGTGCATTTGTAGTGAGTACAGAAATCATCTTCTATATTAATATTGCATACACCAAAACTAACTGTTAGGGAAGCCAATAGGTTTGTGATTGTGATTAACTAGTAACTTAAGAGTTAAGTTAAGCTTTAATTCTGTTCATCTCTCTTCATAAAGGTGCTAAACAGATTGTTAAATACAGTTTTGTTGTTTAGTTTTACATTTGCCCACATGTATTTAATTGTAATTCAGATAGGGGTGATTAGATAAAACAGATATATGATAGACTTTCAATGGGTCATACTAAAAATGTAACACTAGTTGTTACTCACCTTGGGTGATCTTAGCGGAAACCATCTCCGTGATCTGAGAGGTGAGCTTCATAAGGAACTCCTCTGAGCCCACTTCACCCAGATAGGACATCTTCACTTCTTCAAGCCACAAAGAAACAATATGAAAACAAGAACACACAGTATTGTAATAGCAGTGTAAAAGTATATATATGATATGCAGCACTTTATGGGTGCCTTCTATAGCCCAGCTCACCTTTTCCTTTGTTGACCTCTTCCTCTGGAGGACTAACTGTAATCCCAAGAACCCTGTGCAGACAAATGCAATATTTAGTGTGTTTTATAGTTCTATATATGTTTTTATTTGGTATATGTAGTGTTATATTGGAAATATAGATCTATACATGTCATATTGTTTTCTCAAAAACATACTCTGGGACTTTGGTCTCTGGCTTTGGTCTTGGTGCTGAAATGAAATATAAAAATATTAGAGCAAAATGATACAGAACAAAATCATATTCTTTAAGCACACATTACAACCTTGTCCAAAACATAATATTTAATTATTTCAATATTTAATGCCAAATATTTTCTTCTAATTCCATCATATCATGTATACGCCTCTGTACCAACACTCGATAGATACTGTATGAGATGAATCCTTTTCCCCTGGGTCTCACCTTCGTCCACTTCCAGGCGGGCGGTGCAGATGGACTGGCCCGCACGGTTGGTGGCAATGCAGGTGTAGGTGCCGGCGTACTCCGTGCCCACGTCCATGAGGATGAGGCTGTGCTGCCGACCAGAGCCTGCTATCTTGTAACCCTTGGTGTCAGGCTTAATCCACACAACGTCCTCCATGGATTCCTCCTTGAGCCAGGAGACCATAGGAGTGGGGGAACCTGGATGAATAGCATATAAAAACATTGTGTCAACATTTAGTTAGTTTAGTGCATGCAAACTACTTAAAAAAACTACTCTTGCTATTGTTCCCTAGTGCATTACAGGAATTAAAGTAATGTATCCTCACAGAATTGTATTTCCACAGAAAATGTAATGGAAATGTGTTTCTGTAAGCAGAATAAGGGTTAATGGGATTTGTTTGTTTAGTCGTCATTCCTTGTAGGTGTACAACTAACTGCTCATGGTTCAAAGAGCCTGTCCTTGCTCTGTGACATTGTCCATAAGTTAGTGGGTCATGAGTGAGATGATCTGGAAGCTTCTTCTATAAATGTTCAATAAGGAGTTGGAGAACAAACCTTCTACTTTGACAGACAGGGTGATGCTGGCTCCTTGTTTCACCTTCCTGTTGTTGAACCTCTCAAGGAAGCGCGGAGGCACCAGAGGCTCATTGGAGTCTAGAGAAAATAAAGTAGAGTTTAATCATGGCAGTACCATACAATACAATCGTCTAATCTCCTCTAATCAAATTGCTGTATATGTGATGTGATTTGCAGGGGAGGGGGGGAATCAAGTCAAATACCTTTCTTTGTATGTTGCGGCATAATCTCCCCTGGACCTGTTGCAAGAAACAAGTCATTTAATCTCATATGGTACCTCTATGTGTTTCTCAAATGGGGGTACACGTACCCCTAGGGTTACTTTGAAGGATTGCAAGGGGTACTTGGAAACTTACTACACATCTGAATCTGAATACCACCTTAATAAAATGAAGTACATCTGATTACTTACACACAAGTTCGGTAAATCTTTCCAATGAATGACAACACTCTTAAGTGAAGCACAAGCCCATGTGAGTATTCCCACCACCCATGTAATGTTCATGTTGATAAATAATGTGCATACATTATTTATATTCATTTTCATTTTTTCCCTCCCCAAAACGTTTTGTACCGGTGAAAGGGGTACTTGGCTGAAAATAAATCTGAGGGGGTACACTGGTAAAAAATAGTTTGAGCCACTGGTCTACCATTGCCTCTATGACAGAACACCTTATGCTGCTCGCAGATAGATAAAGAAAGACCTTACCCAGCACCAGCAGTCTTGCGGAGGAGTAGGCAGAGCCGGCCGCATTGCTGATGTAAGCGGAGTACTCTCCCATGTCCGCCCTCTTCACCTCCGTGATCTCCAGGCCATGGACGTCCCTCTCGGCCAGGACCACGACCCTCTTGGAGGGGCGCAGGGGATGGCCGTCCTTGAACCAGTACACCCTGGGCTTGGGGAAACCTGGCACACACACGATGAGTGACAGCAATGAATGTTTGAGGAAAAAGCATTGTATTTTGATATTTGCATGGAAAAAAAGGAGAAAAAAAGCTACATGTACTGTATTTTCCGCACTATATTAGGATTATAAGGCGCACCTTCAATGAATGGCCTATTTTAAAACTTTTTTCATATATAGGGCGCACCGCATTATAAGGCGCATAGAATAGAAGCTACTGTAGTGGCTGGGGTTGCGTTTTTAGGGTGCGTTTCCACCAACGCGCTGTTTTTTAGCGCTCAGCGCCATGCGCACAGCTGCTGAGAGCGCACTGAGAAAGCGCTGTGCGTGTCCACCGCAAACTGCTTTGGCTGCTACGATACAGGATACGCAGAAAACAAATTCTATTACCTTGTTTTATCCATAAATATACGTTACCTGTCTTTTTTTACCTGGTGTTTTTGTTACGTTATTAATAATTATAAATATGTGTATATATAATAATATATAAAATCATGTTTACTTTAATGACCACTCAAAAACATGCCATCGCCTTGGCCCGCCCTCCTTTGATCTGATTGGTCGACTGAACTCAGTGACATTGATGAGCGGCGCTCGTCTGCAGCGCTCGTCTGCAGCGCTCGGAAGCGCGACCTACCCATTGTAAACAATGAGAAAACAGCGCCAGCTCTAAAAAACAGCGCTCATGCTGCTCATGCGTTTCCACCAACGCATGAGAGTTTTTT
>OMKN01017597.1:18714-31394 GCA_900302345.1 Melanonus zugmayeri
GAGAGAAAAAGGGGGGGGGGGGGGGTTGCAGAAAAAATGTCGTGTCCGTGTGTTGAACAAACAGGAAGGATGCAACAGACTTGTTTGTCTAACGGAGGGTGGTGGTGATGGTGGTGGAGGTTCAAAAGTCAATTCCGAGCGGCGGAGTGACGGTAAACACGGACGCGCGGATCTCCCGGAGCGTCAGTATCGCGCACTAGCGGCGAACGCGCGCGCACACATACACACACACACACACATATACATATACACACACAGCGCCTACTCCGTCGTTCACCTACTTTTGTTAGTTTGTTTGCAGGCACCTGCTTTTTGTTCCGTTTCCGTCCCGCCGCCGCTTGACGTGAATAGATTGACTTTCAATCTCCCTGATCAAACAATATGAGCCGCATCTTAGTTTCAATAGACGCGTTTCTTCTCGTTTTCCTGGTGCCGGAGTTAATTTCCTCCCAGTCCAGTTTGTGACCCGGAACATTCACTCCCTCATTCCGATCCTACGTCATCATCCCGGAGCGCTCCTCCCTCTCCTGGTGTTGTCCTCCTCCCCCCTCCTCTCTCCTCCCCCCTCGCCCCCGCTCCAATCAGCCTGCTGTCACCCAATGGGTGTCACACGTTTGCCTGGGCAGGTAGTTTGAAATCCAACACTAAAAATTTTTTTTCAAACATTTATCTAATGTTGAATTAAAAGTTTGTTTTGTTTTTTTAGTAAAAGTCTTCATAGGATGGCCATTGCTGATGCAATAGTCTGAGCCCTGTCTTCATGAGGTCCAATAAGATGGATAGACATTTTTTATATATTTTTTTCTTTTATAGCGCTGCTGCACCATTGTCATTTAAGGAAGAAGGCTGGTTCATTTTCACTTTTCATTCCCACTTCTTCCCCATTTTCCCCCATTGAGGTCGTTTTTAGTGCAATTAACCTGAGATTATTTCAGAAGCACAAAAGGCATCCAGTTGTCATTTGAAATGTACGAGTGACCTTAGTCTACATTCAAAATCAAGAGAACTTAACCAAGACGCCAGGGCGCGATACATCAAAATCAATGCTTGCCATTAAACATTTAATTATTTCCGTCTTTCTTCACTGTACTCCTGTCCATAATATTGTTAAAAAACTAAGAAAAAATAAATCACTGAATCCTTCCAAGTCTTTGGGTTTTCCACACCAGGTTAGCTTTGCACTGGAGTATTTACTCAGAGTCTAGTGTGTTTATTTCATACCGTAGTGTTAAGTGTTGTACGTTTCTTCCCAGAACTGAACTGTAGCCTAGTGCAAAACAAAGCACATGGCCTCATTAATACTCCAGTAAATCAATGAATATTATATGCGCCAGTGTCTCCCCACGGCCGCTAGAGGGAGCCATATCACTCCCAATGACCACAACAACAACAGACAATACCTTTAGATTGCTCCTTCAGATGCTCGTTTAATAGTGAATATCATGAAACAAAAAAACATAATCTCTTACAAAGCCCATCAGAAAGCAAGAAAATACAAGAGGAACCTAGGCCTACTGTGTTTCTTAGTTATGAATGGATAGTGCAATTATTATTCTGAATTCATGTGTGCCCAGATTGATTCAGTGAGAGCGATCATCTTCTTCCCAGTTGCTTTTTAAACGCTTTTAATGACTTTGCCATTATTGGAGCGACTCCTGCAAACAGAAAATACATTCATCACTCTGGTTGGTAATGTTCCACATTAGTGTAGTATTAACAGAGAAAATAAAATGGATGACGTGCAAAAGTGCCCCCATCTCTGAGAACAAATCACAAATCATGAAAAAAGGAAAATCAAATAAGAGAAAAAAGAAAAATTACATCATCTGAAAAAGGCAACACAAATTTATGATGAAACGGTCATGCTCCTCCTCCTCCCCATTTCTCCCCCAAGTCAAATCATTGTTCCATCTATTCTTACGTGTTTTTTTACGAGGGTCTTGTGAATTTGCTGTCCCTGAATTGGCGGGGGCAGATTTAGGCGACTCAAGGCAGCTTGGTCTCGCTCGGTGTTCGTGAATCTTGACACTGAAAAGAAACAACAGTGCATCTTGGTGTCCACAAGGTTAACATGTCAACACAGGGCTCTTTACAATTCAACCCAGTTTCTACAACCTCGACAAGTATATATGCATGCACACACCAGAGGAAGTGCAGGCCAAATTCAAATCATGGTTGTCTATGCAAAACTCGAAAAAGGCAACAGGGTTTGGCTTTAGTTTTCATGGCCACAAGTAAAACCAGTGAGGCCCACCTGGCTCTGACGACGCTAGGCTGGACGGCACCAGCTGTCCCGTAGATCTCCTGTTGAATCCGGACATCTCTGGGTGGCTTAGCAACGGTGTGAATAAACGCCATCTTCACCTGGCGGCCTACACAGCCCAGACACAAGCAGTTATAGTTATATATACAGTACATACTCAATAGTGTATAGCATGGGTATTCAAACGAACCATTGGGTTTTTACTTTAAATATTTCATTTTAAACTAACTGATTTCCCCTGTGATCAAGAACAAGCCAAGTGCAAAATGTACTTTTTTTGGTATTAGTTCTCTAAACCTGAATCCTACAGCATACCAGGGTTTTGTTTTTTTTAAAGACTTGACTAGATAACAGATGGTCAGGTTATATTAGGCTATTGCAGGGCAGCATTTATGGGTCTGCCTGTTCAAATCATCCAGTAGAAGCATGAAGCCCTGAAGGCTTTAAAACCCTTCAGCTAAACCTCCCAAAAATGATCAACCAAATTAAATGAGTATGCTCTAAATGAATAACTTAGAAGCCCTCCCATGGCCGTAGATAATTAGGGCGTGATTCTAAATAAATTAGCAGAGCTTAAATTATTAAATCAATATTCATGTAACATTCACTTAAGACAGATAGATACCTTGCTAATACAAAACTGCAGGGAAAATGTGAATATTATAGCACTACATAATATAAAACTAAACATTTAGGCCATTCATGAAACATTTTGAAAAGACTTCAAGTTGATTAATTCAATATAAGTCAATATATTGAATGGCCAACCATGTATATTTGGCCCAGTACAATAATAAAAGCTAAAGCGCAGTATAATAAGATAATATACCTGAAGGTTTCTTCGAATGTGCAGAGACGATGGTCTTGGCCAGTCTTTTGAATTTGTTCTCCCTCTCCTCAGAGAGCCGGAGGTGCATCTCCTTCCAGGATTCGTACTCCAGGAGCTTCGAGCCCCGGAAGTCTCTTTGACAGTGTTTCCCCCACAAGTGGTCGGACACCCCGATGTAGCACTAGGAAGGTAGAAGATAAGGCTCATCCTTAGTGGTGTTTGACTCCCTGAGTCGAAAAAGTTCCTGGTTCAAACCCCAATGCTACACTGCTACCTGTAGGCATCCTTGAGCAAGATGCCTAACCCTAAATCTGCTTCTTCATGATGTGCATCTAAAAAAAATCACTAGAAGTCACTTTGGGTAAAAGTGACTAAATGACTAAAACGAATAGTAAATGAAAATACAATTGTACATTTGATTGTGTTTTTCCAATTGTCAATACAATTCAAAACAAATGCATCTTCAGATTCTTACAGGGTTACATTCTTCAATCCGAAGCAGCTGATCCGGTGTACACCTCTCCAATACCGGCTCCAGGATCTCAAATGGGACACCTCCGGTATCGTGGAGCACTGAGAGAAAATTTTGACATAAACATCAACAATATTGAACATTTACAAAACAAGACGGCTTCGCTCACAGTCGATGTTGTTCTGGAGCGTGCGGATGCACTGCTGATACAGGCTCATCATGCTCGGCAGGAAGGTGGTCTTGTTCCCCGAGTACACTTGCATTTTCTTGTTCAACCGTTGACCGGTGAAGTGCACATCCTCAGGGTCATCACACGACTCTTTCTCTACTGTAAAAACACCAATGATTAAAAAAAAACACTTGATACACAAATATGAACAGTAGGCCCTCAGTGATATCACACATTTCGTTAATGTCTACAGGATACATATTTCTCCTTATGTACAAAACATACCAACCTCTTTTGGTCTCATAGTAGTCAACAGTGGAGAACTTGTCACATTCAGGCAGGAATTCTGGCAAGGGAGTGTTGAGCAAGTCCATTACATTGTCTTTAACCTAATAGAAATAAGAAAATGTTAGTCCTGACCAGACAGTGACAATCGTGGTACTTATTATAATGGCAATATGTACATCCATTATACGTTTAAAATGTCCACAAGTCAGATCGCAGGATACCTTCTTCATGCTGATGCCATTTACCGAGAGCAAAGGCCACTTGATGGACTTCACTTCTCGTTGTTTTGGTGCTTCTCCTTTCTCCAGAGACTTGGGCTTTTTGGGAGGCTGTTTGGATGCACTTCTCGCCTTCCTTTTTAATGCATTGGTGTCATAGCTCAGGTAAGACTCAAAGGACATGGAGGAGCCATCTAAATCAGACTCGCTTGAATTGTTCCGTTTTGTTTTGGCCTTTTTGCTAATGGTGTTTGAATGTCCATGATTTTCAGATGTAGCCTTCATTTTCATACAGGGCTTCTTCTTCTCAACAACTTTCTTCTTCTTACTTTTGCTTACCCGACAGCTCTTCCACATTTCTGCACTGTCCTCCTTCTCACTAGCTGAATCAGGTAAAGTCTTGGAGTATTTGGCTTCAGCTTTAGAAGGGAGAAGATGTTGAACACGCAGTTCTGGCGTCGATTTCACATTTGGGCGTTTTTTGTGAGATTCTTTGTCTTCACGTGCTTTTTCAGTGTCTGAAATGCTGTGTGTTTTTTCTTTAGGGGCCGGCTTGCACTTCGACTCTTTGCTTCCATGCACAGCGTCATGATGACCTGAATGTTTTTTCTTTAATGCATCATCTTCTTGACTGATTTTTTGAAGGTTTTTGTTTAAATCCTCCTTTTTGAATATACTACATTTGTCCTGTGGAGTTTGAGGAGTTTCTCTTTCCAGAGAACTTCCCGACAGATCTTGTCTTTTCTTTTCCTTGCATTGTTCCTGTGGGGAGGCCGGTCTTTTACCGTCAACTTTCTTTGAACCCTTAGTTGTTGTTGTTGGCGTTTCCTGGCTCTCGCCATGAGATTGAAAGCAATCTTCATTTTTGTCCTTTTTCCCATTGCCTGGGTGGATTTTCTCCTCTGATTCAGCTTTCAATGTTGTGGTTTGTGAAGTGTCTGAATCTACTGCATTGCTGTGTTTAAGCAAAGATAAATTAGAAAACAATATTTCACACAAAAAGAATAACTTTAAATAGAAAATCAAAGTGAAACAGCACCTTGTGGAGTCCTTAGGAACTAATTTCTTCCAGTATTTTACTAGTGATTTAGCGACTTCTCCAACCTCCTTATGTTTCCGCAAAGAATTGACCGTTTTGCCAATACCCGTTGCCTGTCAGGATTTTAAATGCAAATACAAAGTCAGCTACTAAAAAGTCAACTATGAGCACTGAGGCAACAATTGTAGTCATAAGTCTTACGGAAAGAATATCTAAGGAGACATCCAGATCCTGAAGCTTCTGCAAGGTTTTTAGAAGCTGTAAGAAAATGAACAAAATGCATTAACACCTCCATTAGTTAATGAATTTCATGTATATCAGTTTGCACATACAATCTATTTGAAGCTTTGACTCATTAATGCGTTTGATAAAGTGCATGTATTAATATTAATACTGTTAAATGGAAACTGAATTTTTAATTAAGGCTTAGGCCTACATGCCAAATATGGTCATCCTGGATTTGGATCACTAGAGAGCCAAGCTTGCTGACTATGCATTTGGAGAAGGAGCTATGTATGGAAACACCACACACCCACTTTGGCTGCTCCTTTTACTATGGCCTATAAATGGGCAATGCAAATGCTGCCCCGTTTGGTTTAAAAAGCATTGGGTTACAAACAAGTGCCATTCAATTCAACTAAAACATCCCATGTAAAATCTGGGCAAATTAAAGTATTTGGTCTTAATGAGCAATACTAGAGTTGTGTGGCAGAGTGACCAATGGCAAACCAATAGAGAGACCTCTTGCAGTGATGACGGACAGCAGCCATAAGTTGAACAACTGGAAGTTAAGTTAATTTTAGCACCAAGGCAACACTAACTGCCCCCCACCACATAGTGACTGTAATAGCATTCGGTCAGCAGCACCCTGCAGGCTGGGGGACGTGAAGGAAACCAATGGGACAAACTGCACTAAATGCCCTTTGCATCATTGTTATGTCAACTCTTTGCTTTCAGAGCAGTAAAGAAAACGTTTTAGAAACCTTCATTGATCGGAACTGAAGGTCTTTCACTTTTTAGGCGTCACAATAGTTCTTGATAACGAATGGAAAACAGCGTTATCTCAGTGTCAACACGGCCTGGTTTGTCATGGGCGCGTTTAAGTCGTTCATTCTGAGTAGGCCTACGGTCGTTTAATGACTTAAAATAACACAACAGTGAACGGACATGAGTACAGCCCAGTGTTTAAGCCTGGCTCTCGTATAGCCCGGTGTATAAAGCAAAGTAACAACACAAGCCCCACATGGCCCCCCGCTGTGAGGGGCTCATTATAGCTCATTATATACCGTAGTAGACTTCGACGTGTCCGTGAGTTGTAGTTTCAGCTGTATCACTTTGTTCACCGCATCCGAGCTGGCCATCACGGTTATTCACGTGCAATCACTCACACATGCGGAAACCGGCACCCATGGGTGACACTATATAATGGGCGGCACCGTTGAAAATGATCACCCGTCCCGGATGATTGTTCTATAGGCTGCATCCATGGGGTCAACTCATTAGATAACAACTCATATTTCAATTGTCAGGCATTTTGTTCAATTTCAATTTGTTCAATTTCTTCTGAAAAGAACATTAAACGAGACACTCTTTCATAGCCAAGGTGTCTCCAGATTAAGGGACACAAATGTAGGCTAATTTTATTTTATTTTATACACACAATAAACATTCTGGCATATTTTAGTTGAGGCATTTCAAGAGGCTATAGGCCTACTTGAAATAATGATTTAGGTAGGTTTTGCACGAAAACAGTAGCCTACAATGTAAAGGAAAATATATGTCCTTTATATGTATTTATATCTAAAACAATCCCAATTAAATGGGATGTAGGCCTACAGGCATGTGCAAAAGTCCATCCAAAGTTATTGAGTCAACTGTGTTTAATGTAATGTAATGGAAATGTGGTACTTTGATGTTTTATTTGGCCTAGGAGGAGGTTTGTGTTGGATGTGGGATGGGTTGGATGGGGGTCTCGGTGGGACGTCCTGGTCATCTGTCGCTTATTGCGCAATACTTTGTTCTCATGCACTCCCACAGAGGAGGGGTTAACCTCATGTCTTCTCGGGTAACGGGTCCCTAGGTCTCTCTCTCTCCCGCAGACCATTTGGAGCCGCAAGGGCTTTTCTCATCGGCCTCCTCCTAATCCCTCAGGTGAGTAACTCCTGGCTTAATAAATCATAAAGCGCGTTTTGCTGTGTACTCCTATTGGACAGTGTTTGGACAATCAATCGGTGTCCCCGCTTCCGTGCTTTGTGTGTTAAATGTACATTTGGCAGAATATCTCCTGAGCGCTTTCAAAGCAAACAAAACTCTGAAATATATTCGATAAACAACCTGGTCTGCATACTGTGAGCAAACAGCCTGCAAAACCAGCCCTGATCCAGCAGACTGAGAACAAGTCGAGGAGTTATAGGGCCTATATTTATCTTTATTTAGACTATCGTATTGGTTTTATCCTTGGAATAGGGCATCAACTCGACAATAATATTCGTTGTTTTTTTTAATTTAAACTTAAACAATACGGGGACATGAGGCGCTTTCTTCACGCCTCAAAGTCTATAAAAGGAACGCCATGCGTCGGGCTATTCCTGGACGGGCAGCTCCTGATAAACTGTGACAGATGCACAGGCAGGAATGCGACTTGCTTCACTATCACCCAGCATTAGGGCCCTTTTGGATTTGTTTTGAGAAAAAGTGCTATATATATATATATATATACATATATATATATATATATATATAATGTGTTTAAAGGCTGTGTATCCAAATGCGTACCATAAAGCAAAGGTGCTTTATGGTGAATGTGAAGGGACATTTGACAAGATAATTAACAGTGAACACAGGGTGCAGGACAGTAGCACCTTTAACAATACAATTAAACAGTTTTTAATTAGGCAAGTTTTGAATTCATGAATTTGTCATGAATTTGTCTATCATCTTTTCTCAAGACACGGGCATTTGTATAGACACAATGAAAAAAAAAGTAACTTCTGATTGTTGTTGATGCTTTCAGAAGACCTGGGCCGTGACACACCGCTACAGCCATGGCTCCCAAGAAGAACAAGGCAACGAAGAAGAACAAAGGAGACATCAATGAGATGACCATCATGGTGGAAGACAGCCCCGTCAACAAGATCAACGGGCTGAACACCCTGCTGGAGGGGGGCAACGGCTTCAGCTGCATCTCCACCGAGGTCACGGACGCGGTGTACGCTCCCAACCTCCTCGACGGTCTGAGTAAAATGAGGCAGGATAGCTTCCTCTGCGATCTCACCGTCACCACCAAGTCAAAGTCCTTCGACGTCCATAAGATCGTCATGGCGTCCTGCAGCCAATACATCCAAAGCATATTGAAGAAGGACACGTCGCTGCAGAAGATCGACCTGAATGAGCTGTCCCCGGTGGGCTTGGCCACCGCAATTACATACGCCTACTCGGGCAAGCTGACCCTGTCTCTATACAGCATCGGCAGCACTATTGCCGCGGCGTTGCTTCTGCAGATCAACACCCTGGTGAAGATGTGCAGTGACTTCCTCATGCAGGAGCTCAGCGTGGAGAACTGCATGTACGTGGCCAACATCGCCGACACCTACGACCTCAAGGAAACCAAAAAGGCAGCTCAGAAGTTCATGCGGGAGAACTTCATCGAGTTCTCTGAGATGGAGCAGTTCCTGAAGCTCACCTTTGAGCAGATATGCGATTTCCTGTCAGACGATTCCTTGCAGCTACCCTCTGAGATCACGGCCTTCCAGATCGCCATGAAGTGGTTGGACTTCGACGAGAAGAGGCTGAGGTACGCAGCGGATCTTCTGACTCACATCCGCTTCGGCACAATTTCTGCCCAAGACCTGGTGAACCACGTCCAGAACGCCCCTCGAATGATGCAAGACCCCGAGTGCCACCGTCTGCTGGTTGACGCCATGAATTACCACCTGTTGCCATACCAACAGAACATCCTCCAGTCACGCAGAACAAAGGTGCGTGGTGGCCTCCGGGTGATGATCACAGTGGGCGGACGCCCGGCTTTGACAGAGAAGTCTCTGAGCAAGGAAGTTCTCTACAGGGATGCTGATAATGTCTGGAATAAGCTGACGGAGATGCCAGCTAAGAGCTTTAATCAGTGTGTGGCAGTCTTGGATGGTTTTCTATATGTGGCAGGCGGTGAGGACCAGAATGATGCAAGGAACCAGGCCAAACATGCCGTCAGCAATTTCTGCAGGTCAGTAAACCACTAATAGCTAAATTCTTAAAATCGATAATCTTGAGTTTTCTGTCGTTAATGAACACAAATCCCTAACTTTTGTTTATATAATTTTGTTTGAAGGTATGACCCCCGCTTCAACAATTGGATTCACCTGAGCAACATGATCCAGAAGCGTACTCATTTCAGCCTCAACACCTTCAACGGCCTCCTGTTCGCCATCGGCGGCCGCAACTCGGACGGCGTTCAGTCCTCGGTGGAGTGCTACGTCCCCTCGTCCAACCAGTGGCAGGTGAAGGCTCCGATGGAGGTGCCGCGCTGCTGCCACGCCAGCTCCATCATCGACGGCAAGATCCTCGTTTCCGGAGGATACATCAACAACGCCTACACCAGGGCCGTGTGCAGTTATGACCCCTCCACGGACAGCTGGCAGGATAAGAGCAGTCTGAGCACACCCAGGGGCTGGCACTGCGCCGCCACGGTAGGAGACCGGGCCTACGTCCTAGGGGGGAGCCAGCTGGGAGGTCGCGGGGAGAGGGTCGACGTCTTCGCAGTCGAGTGCTACAGCACCCACAACGGGCAATGGAGCTACTGTGCGCCGCTTCGCACCGGGGTGAGCACGGCCGGCGTGGCTACTTTCAACAACAAGGTCTATCTCCTGGGAGGGTGGAACGAGGTGGAGAAGAAGTACAAGAAATGCATCCAGGTGTACAGCCCTGATATCAATGAATGGACTGAGGATGATGAGTTGCCGGAAGCAACCGTTGGTATCTCATGCTGTATCGTCAACATACCCACGCGTAAAACACGAGAGTCTAGAGCCAGTTCAGTTTCTTCTGCACCAGTTAGTATATAAATGCCTATAAGCCTGTATCGTAGGACAACATTTTGGTTCCAAATTCTAGTAACAGTATCATTCATTGATACATAGAAAAGAGAAGAAAATTAATGTCTCCAATATAAATATTTTGGGGGGAAATAGCTAATAAATTGGTTTGCATTTCAAGGGTTAAAACTTGTGATAGCATTTTTCTATGAACTTTTAGCAGCTATAAAAATGGAATCAGTATTACTGATTTAGTTAATGTCATGTAATTGTTGCAGACAAAAATAAGGGCATAGAAAAGCATCAAACTTATCATCGGACAGGAATTTGCTTTTGGGTCCAATCCAGATAGGATAATTTTGTCCACTCTAAAGGCACAGTAGTTATTTAAAATGTAATGGTTTTAGGGTAAAGAAATCAATTGACAAGAAAGTAATGGTGGCCACATGTTGTAAAGTCTATCTCAATGAGGTGAGGTTAGTAGGCCTATTCTTTTTTAAACAATGAAAGATAAATACATGTGATCTCTGCCATGGTAAATATAGACACTTGGTTATTTAAATACTTGAATAGAATAACAATATTTGAAATTGATCAAATACATACAATCAAGGTGAAACGGTGAAATGCGCCGCCTACCAGGAGTAGGTGTTCAGTTCGGTTGTTTCAACACAATTGTCTTCAGGGCTTCAATTCATCTGTATTCACATGTAGTGTAATACCTAGGCAGACGTCGTGTGTCTCAAGCCTATCCATGCAAGGAAGTCAATGATGCTGTGAGGGAGTTTGAGTGATGGGATAACAGTGGTTTAGACATGATGTTATTTTGTAAAAAAAGAAAAGAAAAAGATGCTATGAAAATCAAATCAGCCTGAGCTTTCAGTGGGGGAACAAAACAATGCAACAACTCCTTGGCTGCTCACGATTCTACATATTTATATACTTGTATTTAAATTAAATAGTTGTGATTGTGTGCTACTGATCAACGGTTATTTATTTAAATGCTGAATAAAAAGCAATTCTTTTGTGCAATGTTGTCTTTATTAATTAATCTCCTTACAAAACATGTGTTTTAACACACCAAAGTCCCATCCCAATGAATGAATAATAATTAGTTGACTTATTTACATTAGTTTTTAGTTTATTGTACTTTAGCTTATTTACTTTACTTTTGCATTGAAGTAAATACGTATTGATAATAATGTGTAATAGTAATAAAGGAAGATTCACTGGAAAAGATCAGAATGTACACTTGCCCTGGGCAAGAGAGAAGCTGGGTTGGTACACAAAAGCCTATTAAACTGATTATAGGACAATAACAGAATAAAACCAACAAATTAAATCATAAAGACAGACAACTAACCACGTAATCAACATGCGCCGTCCCGTTTGAGGCTCTTCATGATATGAATGAAAAGACAATGCTTAGAGCAACAGGGTAAAGCATTGCAGTTCATGTAAACTTGCTCTTTCATTCAAGCTTTCACCTTAAATGCATTCTTTCAGAAATCATTCAGTTGGCCGGTTGAACAGGTAGCCTACCTTAACTAGAAAAGAGGGTTTTACATGATCGAGATTTGAGATAACAGGAAATACTTCACATTGCATACAATCACATTTCTTAAACACTTCTTAAAATTGACTGTGGCAGCATGAATTATCTGAACTTTCCTTCCCCTGTTGTGTTGGGTTAAAATAAATGGGCTTAGTGATTGATAAGGGGGGAATGAGTCCAGGCCAAACAACAAAGTAATGATTTTTTTTTTATTTTATTTAATTTTTGTAAATATTTCACTTTGGATAAAAGTTTCTGCTAAAACGACGAATGTAAATATAAAATATATTATAGTTCCATGAAGACTAGAGAGTGAGTACATACTAACAAACCAATCCATCAGGAAGAGATAGACGCATAACTTGAAACTAAACACCAGCTACAAACCAACCAAACTAGTGTGTAGAGATGGGTGCAAAAAATGCTTGATGTATGATGACAACTCCATAAACTCAATGCATGTGTGCACACAAACGTGTTCCACAAATAATAGTGTAATTATGATGATTGATGATTTATGAATCAGCCCCTATTTGTATATACAATACACGTTATTGATCCCCAAAGGGGAAACTGGGTTGGTCACTGTAGCAGGCTACCCTTGCTACACACCATCATCATCATCATCATCGGCGGTCACTCGTATTCGAGTATGACTGTCCTCCCTCTTGGTCCTTGTGGGTCTTTAGATGGGCATAGAGGCCAATCCTGGATCCAATTAGTATTGTGCAGTGTGGACAGGGAAGGAGGAGGGCTCCTCTGACACACAGGACAGTATGTTGTTAAACCGGTTTATTGTTTATTACTGAGTTGGTAATGG
>OMKN01017606.1:10970-23897 GCA_900302345.1 Melanonus zugmayeri
TCTCTTTCAAGACCTCCCTGTCTCTTTCAAGATCTCCCCGTCTCTTTCAAGACCTCCCCATCTCATTCAAGACCTCCCCGTCTCTTTCAAGACCTCCCTGTCTCTTTCAAGACCTTCCTGTCTCTTTTGACAATATCAATTCCTATATAGTTAGGGTTAGGTTTCAATCCTAACCCTAGGATTTCAATCCCTTTTGGCAGTTTGTCAAACACGAGTCAGCAATGTTGTACGTGTCCAGAGAAAAGCCCTTAACAGTTGGCCTCACTTTCGTGAAATAAAGGGGGGCAAGGACCTACTGATAACCTATTCTTAGAGAAGACAATAAAAGCCAACAGAGCACAGGCTACAGGCAGAAAGGTGACTGAAACTGAAAGGTGGCTTTTGAACCCATGTTGTCATGGAAAGTTCACACCACTATGAGTTTGGACTCTCCTCTGGAGCACCGTGCTGTGCACAGTCATCATGCTGGCAGCCATTCTGCCATTACCACACAGGTGACCCAACAACCTACACCTGTGCATGCACACCAAAGGGTAAATTAGTATTTTCAGTGTTTGGTTACAGTATAAAAAGGCTATCAGATTGCCTTTTTACTATTTCTATTCATCTAGTCAATTAGCAGATGCTTTTATACCATATATAACCCATATAAAATAGAAAAATCTGAAAGACAACAAGTCTGCCAATCATTGACTGCTTTAAGTGTCTAGAGATGAGCCACAAAGCCAGAGCTTCTCAGAATTCTTAATGTTGAACCGAGTGCTGCACCCGGTCGTCATAACAACCTGAACCTGCACCGAGGTTCTCATGATGGTGAATGCATGCAGGAACAAAAAAAACTAAAACAAAAAACAGAATGAGCTGGTGATTATGAGTGAATGTGTGTGAATGCACTTGGGTTTGTTGCAAAGAAAAAAAACAAAAAAACAAGAGCCAATTAATCAACCTGCACGATGCCTTGGCAAGCCCCATTTAAAACGTGTGCACAGCATTGCTATGACTGAATGCCAGTGAATGAGGAATAGTGAAGTTCATTATGCAGTAGGTTGGGTCCAACTCTGACTAACAAGGTTGAGTAGGGTGTTGACATTGGGGGATAATGCAAGCCAACAGAGAGCCCTTCAAGATCAAGTGAGTTTATGTTGCCCTCTAGAGGTAAAACATATCAGTTCACTTTCTCTTTCACAGTGGACTCTGCCTGAACCTCCTGTTAATATGCATGAGTGGGATTTAATAATTGTAAAATGCAAAGACAGTGAAACATGGACATATGAAAGTATGGAACACATAGTGTGAAAATAAACTTTCTTACCTGTGTATTCACAGAATCATAACACAGGGGCAGCACATGGTGGGAGGGGAGAAAAGAAAATACTCTTAGCAACAGGAACTTATGAAAAGGAACTTGCATGTGTTTATCCAATTAAAATGTGAAAAAGGAAAAACACTGTTCATGCTTTGTACAGACTTTCTTAATGGTGTTCTCGCCCACTGTGAAGTCTATGCCACAAATTGAAGTATGAGGAAGCAAATTAGCGCGGTATTTGCACAAAAACAAGAGGGCGGCTTCTTTTTCCATACTAAATACATTTGAATGCAAGGGATGAACGAACGTGACACCAGAGCAAAGCTGAGGCTCTTCGTCACACTAGGATACTCTGGGAGCAAACAGAGCACTTGACAGAATGTTGTTTTGGTGGGGCATCCAGTTGCTACTCTGTGCAAAAACAACAATAATAATGAAACTCAAATTCAGTTCATTGCTTTCTCAGACGGTTACACAGAATCGCCTCAAGATGACAATAATACACTCTTAATGGTGACTTGAATTGGGTGTGGTGTGCTTCATATGAAAGTCTACATAAAGTGACAAAGACATGATGGCAGTCAAGTTCAGACCCAAAGCTTCCAAAAACCATGAAACTAATAAATCGTTAGGTCTATTGCAAATATTTTTCTAAAGTAGCCTGAGAAAATGTTTTTCTTCATGGTGCTCACCCAGGGGTGTTAAGATGGACAGCTCAGAAGGCCTGTGGTATCCAGATTAGTGGAATCACTCATCTCCATCAAATGCATTGACTCAATGCTCTGCTAATTCTGCTAGGATAATTTCCTCAGCCGCACAATAATGAAGCGGATTGATGAAAAAAGCAGCCAAGAAGATTTATATACAGCCTGCAATGCATTGTTCACGATGTCAATGTGGTTTAAATTTCAATGGCTATCCAATAACCCATTTAACACTTTAAATGTTGTTGATAATCGTTTACAGTAAATGGGATGCATTAGCCACCATGATCATGACCCTTGTCTTTATTTTTCTTCCTCACATAATAAAGTCACTTTAGATTTTACAACATAAATGCATCGTTCAAGGTCATTGGGATTAACCTCAAGCCATCAACATGAATTTCATAACATACGGAAGAGTCCACGGTGGAAATATCAGGTCTCTTTTGCATTGGCAATTATTTAGAGAGTCATTGTCACACATAGTGTGACTGAATGAATCTATTCCCTTCAGTCTTTTGAAAAGACTGTTGATGCCAGAAAGAGGAGGGAGGGAAGGTGGGAGTTGAAATGAAGGAAGAGTGAGGGAAAAGAAGAAAGTGTATATAGCAGACAGAGCAGAATGTGAGGCCTTATGAACACTGAATCAATACTCCCATGCGGGCAGCCCACTACACATCGTTATATTGAGAGGTCGGAAGTGGAAAGAGGATGCAAATTAAAGGATATCACCTTGAGATTGCATTATGAGAAAGAGCAAAGACCATTTAGGTATAAACGCTGGCACAATAGGGAAAGAGTAGCACGGAAGGAAAGCAAAACATTTAAAAGAAAACGTTGCAACACGCAATCAAAATCCCTGTTCTTCACAGATGTACAATGATGAGGTGCGGAGTGAGTACAGGTATGGATGTTAAAAGAACATAACCAGCTAGGAAAGTCTAAGCTTTTTGAAGCATTCAAGCAGAAGGAAAAGAGCAACCTGCCTCCTGACCTCAAGACAGAAAGAAAATGTAAAAAAAAAAAAAGAAAACCAAGCCTATAATGGATTGTAGTTTGATTTGTAAAACTAAGGTTTCATACATCAACATTCAAAATACAACAATGTTGTCCCCAGAATTCAGATGTTTTAAGATCCGTGCTAGCTCTAGAGGGGGCAAATCTCGGGCAAGCAATTCCACCAAAACCTGGTGTGGCAGGCATTCATAAATTCTACTTTGAGGAAGACTGTATAGGCGGATGTGTCCTTTGGGCAGAAAATCTTCTTTTCAGAGACTTATGCTATAAGGGGGTGGCAGCACTGTATGCCCACACAGTGGGTCCCACAAGGAGCTGGAGAACTGTCAAGACACTATAAATAGTGATTCAGGTCAACATTGCCTCATCATTGTTGCTCTTTTACACACAAAATGCAATTTCCTCCTTCCCATCTTTTGTTTCAGTTAATGCACCAAGCCTCTAAAGTACATGGAGGCGGTTACCGTGATTGGACAGGAAGCTGATTGAGCAGTGCTAGTCGGGGTGGGTGGGCTTACTGTGGTGAACATGTCAAGCCCAGGGCATTTATAAAGTGGACAAAGTTTATAAATAGGGGATGGTTCAAGCCCAGACATATTCCAACTCCACATGACGCACAACGCGTATTCAGCGTGATGCTGTGAGTCAGGTTACTGTTATTTGTGAGACCCTGTCGTCTAGCCATAAGCCAAAATGCCTTAGATATGTCCCTTAATAGTCGGATATATAGATAATGTATTTTCTGTAAGTACTGCAAAAAATTTATCATTTTGTGTAAAGAAAAATGAAAACATTTTGTAGAAAAAGTATGAATATCTGTTTAGCCAATGACTAGAGCTACATTGAACCAACTTTGGACTGTTAACCCAACTAATTTGAGATTATATGGGCTAAATTATTGAGGACTATGGATGGACATCAATTCAAGCTGGAGACAAGATGGACTTTTATTTTGTGAAAATGAAATCCACACCAAAATTGATTAAAAAAAACGGCTATAGATTTCTGTTAGCCTGACAAGGCTGCTAACATTGACTAATGTGTAGAAAGGAGATTAAAAAGGACAGTTCAAAGTCCATTTGGCTACCCCATTACTCAGCAATACAAAAAACATCTAATAATATTTCCAATTGTCAGTTTGAGAAAAGTCTTCCTCTCTGCCCATGTTGGGATAGGGTACATGCCCAGTGCCCATCAGAATCACACTGAGACTCAGGTAAGTGGGTTTATCCAAATCGATACAAATCTGCAGCACTCACAATCCATCAGCTAGTGACTTATTAGTTGCCTCCAATATTTTGTCAGCCCAAACTATACCAAATTCTGTGTAAGCACTTTAGTTTAAGACCCATGTATGCCATTGCACACAGAACATTTGTCATACAGTCAGAATTAGGATACATATTCTGTCTGTACTTTAAACTGCACTGTCCAATAAACTGGATCTCTGAACCCGTCCACAAACTTTCCCTTTGGTGAAAAGTCTATAAGCTGGCATCTTATAGACCTCTGAACAAAATACAGATAAAGGTTAATGGATGGATGCTATTGCTCACACAGGTGGGGGGTCACTTCACTTTTAAAGTACAGGTGGCAGAGAAGGAGGCGGAAAAATATAGATAAATCAATAAGTAAGAAAAGGAACATATGACTTTACAAAAATCAACTCGTCCAGGGAGGTAAAAATGGTGTGCATCATCATTATGTCATCATTA
Organism: Melanonus zugmayeri; assembly: GCA_900302345.1. Classification (NCBI taxonomy): domain Eukaryota; kingdom Metazoa; phylum Chordata; class Actinopteri; order Gadiformes; family Melanonidae; genus Melanonus; species Melanonus zugmayeri. The sequence continues at coordinate 15,713 of OMKN01017606.1, forward strand.
ACCAGAGCATGAGTGGGATGAAGAACAGAGGCCAAACTGAAAACACATCGCAGGTGCAGCATTGAGTGAAAGGCACCGTGCATGGTTGTATAGGAGGATTTATACTGATGTCCTCCTTCATTTCCATATTGACGGTCAGGAGATGTGACACATTCTTTCGCAAGTGTTTCCCCGAGCCCCTCGGCAGTGTGGGAAAATGTCAGTGGCTGCCTTCAGTCATGGCGCCCTAGCAGGTGGGACAGCCATGAACCCGGCGCTATTACGCATGCTTCATCTGCACTGCAGCGCATGCATCACACTATAACTGTATATCTGGGCACCAGGCGTATTTAAAAGCAGCCTCTCAAATTCACCAAACCACATGTTAAGCAGAGATGCTTCCTGCTCCCCCTCCTCCATTAATGATAGTCATCTAATTTCTACTGAAAGAGAAGGAGTATAACAAACTGTGCCAACAGATACAGAAATCAAACATGGTGAAATATGAATAAAGGTCTTAATGGTCAAGCTTTGATACACACGGTAGAAGTCCCTTGAATCTTAAACGTATTCATAAAACACAAAACTAGTGGACTGGCATATTTATATTTGTACGCATCGTTAATACGATAAATGCCCTCTTGCTTTGGCTGTTGCCGTTCTCTTGCTTCATTTCAATGCGAGCCAAGAGCACAGCATGGTTGATCTGGGCACTGGCTGTATTGCTTGCTGTCTTGCTTGCTGAGTGGAGCTATATGCCTTACCCTGGAATGGTTGTGCAGCTCAGAATAGCCAGTGCCAGATGCCTTGCTGTCCTCTATGTTATTTGGAGCCCGAGGGCAATAGTATCACATCTTGCTCAGCATGGTGGATCTTGCGGAAGGACAGACCATGTGTAGTGTTGTATTGGTGCATCAGCGGTGCCTCATTTACCCACTCTTGGTAGTGTGGCATGGTAGAGGTCCATGTGCGCAGGACGGATATGGTCCATCTCATCCATGTGTGCGGCCTCAGATCACTACAATATCTCAGGGAAGGAATTTGAGACGCATGGTATTTGTTGGACCGGATGCAAGGGGCATCAGTGGTCAAAAGGTGTCAAATCACCAAGCAATCCCAATATATAGAGGGGAAAAGGTTAAATAAAGTGACGTATTCAGGAATGACAATGGACCTGTAGTCCCTACCATTTAGTGTGTGGGGGTGCACGGATAAACAAAAACTTTATTTGTTTACACATTTTTACCACATACTGACCAGCATCAATTCAATGTACAATACTATTTAAAAATATACAGAAATAAACAAATGAGAATAATTTGTTTAGCAATTTCTATACAACAATTAGAAAAAATGTTCCAGGTGATTGTCATTTGGTTTCTGCCTTGCCACTACAAAGATCCACCAAGCCACAACCCAAAGACACAATAAATGGTGCTTAACCAAATTATCAAAAGCTCTTTTCTGTACCACGGCTATGTTTTTGAAGTTTGCCTTTCAAACAAATCAAAAGAAAAAACAGTCAAAACAAATGAATACGCCACCCGTGTTTCAAAGTGCCTCTTCACAACAAGAGGCAGCATGGCTCATGAGGAAACACAGGCTTGATTCTGGAAATATACTGTGCTTTCAAACACTCCCCCCCTGAAGGCCTTTTTAATAAAGAAACCATTGCATGAAAGGACATTTCTGTTTAAACTTCACCGTGGCTGTATCTTACAACGCATTGCATCACTAGGAACAAAATAACTTCAAAAAGATAATCACTTGACAGCTCTCCAAGATATCTCACGTCTATTCCAAACTAACAGAGTTTGGGGATGAGCCCCTTGAACAGATGAAGTAATGGGAGCGAGACCCCCTTAAAAAAATGGGTGGAGCGGCATGATGCACAGTCAGGGAAACTTCCATCCATTTACCAACATTTGATTTGCTCAGCGCCAAATTAGTGGAGGATGCCGTGTCCTCAGTCCAAACTCAGCTTATCAGTGTTGGTGTGCTGCAGGCCACTTAACATGGGCCTGGGTAAGCAGCGCAGAAGCAGGGAGTATTTTGTTGGGTACATATAGAGGGGTTTGCGGAAATAATTCCAATGTACAGATGGAGCACTCTTGGAAAAGGGGACGGTTAGCGGTGAAGTAATGTAATCGCTCGCTGTAAGGTTAATGTAATGCTATCTTTGAATTCATTCCTGCTTTTTACCCCTTTTCGAGGCTTAGCTTTCCCCTTGCATTTGTGGGATGTACTGAAAATGCAAGGCTATATTTACCTATAGACTCAAATGCAGCAAACATTTTAGAATAAATCAGAAATCAGAAAACATTTAACTCCAATTAAATACAATTAGCTATACAGCCACCTAGGATCAGATACTGACTAAAGGGTAAAGGGTTCAATTCCCACTGGGGCCTACCCATACTAAGAATGTATGCACTCGCAGTATTGTCCAAGAAAGGGCCCACCAAATAGCATGTTAAAATATTACCTAGCCAGTCATTTTTTTATATGCAAGGATATTGAGTACACCATTTATACTTGATGATTGATGACTTCTATCACATTATCCTTTCTTATGGTTGGAAGTAGATACCCATGTGAGGTTCAAATTATAATTTCAGCACACACTTATGCACATGCTCCTAATTTTTTTTTTAATTGTAAATTGTTTATATTTCATTATTGGTCAGTATGTAGGCAGAGACAGACATTAATATGCAACATTAAACTATAGCTGGCATATGTGTGGCCATTCCGGCTTTCTGTACCCATCAGAGACGCAGGCATTAAATTAAACCCACAAGTTTAGAGATTCTCGATTTCTCGTAGGAAACAATGAAATGAGCACATTTTAGACATTGTGTGGCCTCTTAAGGTATCTGCTGAAGCAAACCAAATAACCAAAGGATTTGAAAACAAACTAATCCTGGGGGAGCAGCAGGCTCACTGGTACCTGACCAGGCTGACTGAGAAGGCAGACAAGGTCTGCACGGATACATCCCATCAACTTTCAGTGGAGTTCCAGCCACTCCCTTCTGGTCAGGTATAGATGCCCCAAGATAGAACCAACCAAGCAAATGGCCATGGCAATAACTCAATTAAACGGGTATCCATGATGGGGTATCCATGAGGAGTCTGGGGAAATACATGGACTAGGGGATGTGATATACATGGATACATAGGGGATGTGCAGTATACTTACTATTCATTTTGTATTACAATTGTTGGTGTACAGTTATTGACATGCACTTTAAATGCCTGCCTGGATGGACTGTGATGTCATTTATGATGGCTGCTATAGATGATCTTGGACTATTATTGTTTTTGTTTATCTGATGTGCTTGTAATGTGTCTATATGTTCTTTGCCCCTTGGAGGATATTGAAGTTTTCTAAGTCTAAGTAATCCTAATCCTTACCAAATCTACAGATGTACTGTATCTGGTTTTCACCTGCAGCACACATGTGTAGCTGCTCCGGTTGCATGCTTTGATTATTCAGCCTCACTAATATAAGCTTCTGCTAAATAAATACATGCAAATGCAAATCCAAGCCCATGTTTGGTATCGGCGTCAAAGCTGAGCCACCTGCTCAAGCAGCATATGGTTCTTGCGGATGGTTGTTGATGCGGACATAGCTGCAATGGGCAGGTCCAGATCACCTTACTCAAGCGGAATGGCAATGTGGGTTTCAGTGGGTGAGAAAAGCACAACCACCATTCAAATGCCTGGCTGTTAATGGCCTACACGTTGATGCTATCCACTACAACAGCTGGATGTCCATTCTGGACTTTTCCCTAGGGCAACACTGCATATTTACACCAATGGTATGGATTACTTTTAATAGTAAAAGTAATTTTGGCCCAGGTGCAGGCTTAAAAAATAAAAAGGTACAGTATTGTGCATTCTAGTATTAAACATTAACTGCCGGTTTCAACTACTTTTGCCTGCATGCAAATTAAGACTAAATTGGACCACTGACACCCTGTAAAATCCAAGATGGGCAGTTCAATAGACTCATCTGGAGCAGCAATGAAGAGCCAGAATTACTCACCAGAAGCCACCACCTTATAAAGAGCCCATACAGGACACTTTATTTATCCTTCACAATAACAGCCTTACAAACACCAAAGATACGGATCCCTTACTTCAGTTTGGCTTACTTGACTTTTGTACAATAATATAGTGAATGATTGGAAAGTACATTAGAGTACATTATTGGACAAAAACAAAAGTCTGTCTGTAGAACTATCTTAGATACTGGTTACAAAGTTACATCCGGGGCAAGGCCAGTGTTTATTATGTGATTTAAGCAACATATTTTTGAAAATAAACATATTTTCAAAAAAGCTCAGTCAATCAAAGTACCTCTTCAATTATGGCATATTCTTGATATGATGATCTTGAAGGATATTGTATATGAAATATACAGGGCTGAAAATTGTAACAAAAAACTAATAAATAATTAAAAAGTAGACATTGACTATTGATCGCCATTGGTTAATCTCATCTAATGACTAATCGTGACAGCCGTATCTCGTGTCAATCTCTATTCCTTAATTAAACTTATTTTTAAACAGTCTCTCTTCTTTGTACTTGTATGGTATTAACTCCGTCATACCCTCTGTAACTTCGCTGCTATACGGTAGTAGGTCATGATTTTGACTGTGCCAGCCAAACCCTTAAAAAGTATGCCTTCTATACACAGCTGCAGGGCACAAATGAAATGCCCGACCATAGAAGCTAGCATGAGAACCAACATATTGACTGCACAATCCAGGTAAATACACTGGTCAATGAATACATGGTAACCATATTGAACATTAACTTATACTTAAGTTTTAATTTGTGCAGGGTGTAAACAACAAGTAAAATGCATCTTCTTTACTTCCTGATGATCACATTTTAACTTCTAAAACTAGCTCCAGCAGAAATTCAACTTATCTGAATGTAGAATATATGTAGCATGCGTTTTAAACACAAATGCACAGTCATCCATGAATGCATTTTTTGGCCTTAATGAAACATCCAAACCCTAAAAATAGGTTCATTACTGGCAGTCTTTTTAAGGACACAGGCTACAGTCCTCGGGTTCACTATGGGTGGAGGGGAGACAAACAACATGTGCGTCTACGCACATAGATAAGACGTTTCATATTTTTTGTGGCAATGTCACACAAAAAAGGTTGATGTCTTTACAGTACATCAACTGGAATTATTAATGAGCATGTACGAATATACGTCATATATAAGCATCGCAAAAATGAGTAAATAATATTTAATTAAATAAAAAAACACTAATTTTATCATTTGATTATTTGACCATTACGTGATCGGCCAAGGGCTGACCTTTAAAATGAAACGTACAAAATGGTTAAGCATCGCAGTGTCCATAGGTCAAGGCGTAGGAGGAATCGACCTCCACTTTCCAACCACAAGAGGTTGAAGAAAAGAAAAGTCATGTTTGAAAACAGGAGAAATACAGTAGACATATTGAACATGGTGGGGGAGACTCTTTTGTGTGTACGCGTTTCCACTCCCTATAAACCAACAACTAAAAAACTGTGACAAACAAAATTATTTTCACAGTATGAATGCATCTATTTTCAGGCACTCAGCGTAAGCATGGGTTTGTGGAGTTGAAATAACTCCATTATGGAGACATTATGGAGTTCCATAACAAAATTGAAACAAAGCCAAGTATGGCCCCATAGACCAAATACTCACCCGACGGCGACAGAAGGGCAAACCCTGAGCAATGATGTTGATGCTAAATATCTTGAGGACTTTCTGGGGGTGTACGTGTTCCTCGGCCACATCCTTAGGTTCTGCTATGTGTAGGGCCCGACTGTCCGCTGGGTTAGCCTTCTCCTTCTTGGCGTCCTCCTTGGACATCTTTTTGCGACCACCAGCAGATGAGAACCGTGAGATAGGGCAATGCCGCAGCATTGTAAAAACAAATAAGAGGGTGTCTCAATGCCCCATACCCCTGTATCAACCCGAGAGTGCCGTTCTAGCGTAACAGTGTAGCAAACAATATTGTACAAACGGCAAACAGATATACGCCCGTCTAGCCTGCACTGTAATGAGCTACTGGCTATCTTCCTGTTTGCGCTGTCCTCTAAGAACTCTTGCCCCCCCCAAACTCCCACCCCACCCTACTTACCACCTCACTTTAAAATATCTCTGGGGCGTGAGGTCACTGCTGTGCCCCATGCCAGGAACAGCAGCTGCCATCGGGGGGGCCATGTGAAGAGAAAAGGATGGGAGACGCCCAGCACTGGTCTCACCCAGAGGAGTCACTGAGGAATCTGCTCTTGTAACCCCATGGCGCTGGAATGTGTTCCGCCAGTCATCGTACGACACAGCACCTGTGGTCATGGAGTTTCCTCATCTTCCATCCCTACTCGGTTGGCTGTTCCTGAAGCAACACAGTCCTCAGCCAATGGCAGGACCAGAGGACTAGAACTCAAGCATTTCAAGCATACTCAACACCACGGAGCCCTGTCCACAATGTGATCCGATTCCCCCTTCTTTTCAACAATATTTTTATATTAATATATTATTAGAGGTGTGAATTGGATGTTTGTACCCATCGTCTCATAGGGCAGACATCTTAAGGAAATTCCAATAAGTGCATCAGCAAATTAGCAAGACTATTTTAGTTGGCCAATTACACAGTTGGCAATTACTAGCGAATATGACACATTTTGAAATGCTTCATTTGACACGTTGTCAAGATCCACACACATACCCAACAGAACTGCTGATGAATATCCTATGTATCTTTACTAATTAAATAACACTTGGTTTCTCTGTAGAAGACTGGCAGTCAGGAACGTACTCTGCCTTTATGTTACCAGTAGATTTTAATTATTCAACAGAACACAGTAAATCATTATCTGATTGAGGAGAAGTCATTATCTTGTTCACCCTCGCCATATGCAAATTAAGCAATATTTGAAACCTATTGTGATCATGATGCGCAAACTAATCAAAGTGACTGCTTGGTTTTCCTATGGCCCAGACTTTCAGACAGAGCTGGCGGCAGACAGAGCTCAGCAGAGGGGCATTCATTTTCAATGGGTGGGCACCTTTATACATAGTTCTATACATATTCGATTTGTGGTGTGTATTATATTTGTAGTCACACAAGTTTTATACCAAGAGTAGAGAAAGTAAGCTCACTTGGCTACCGTACAGCTCAGCTTCATTATAAACAAACATGTAGACTAGTTAACTAGAGTAGGAATGCAAAAAATACCAGCAAATTATAAATCGAATACATGGTCCAAAAGGTGCTTTTTTAAAAACATTTTTTAAATGTCCTCCATAGTTTCCACTAATTTACACATATTGAAAGTCAGTTTTAATTAATATTTTATACAGTCCATGTGCATTACACCCACACTGGAGCTTGGCTGGTCATGCAGTTTTTGACCAGTTTTTGTTGTAGAGCTAGCAGGATACACTTCTAAGCAGCGATTTTAAAGTGTCTGGACACCTGGCTTGAAATAATAAAAATGCATATATGATATCATAGTTGGGTGTCTCATTAAGCGTCCACAAAAATCAGAGTGAAAAAAAAAACGTTCATAACTATTAGAAAACCTAGATCAAAAAAGCTGCTTATTGTGCTGTTGGTACTTTGCCAAGACGTGGGTGTGTGGGCGTGTCAGGTCCCGTTTTGATTGACTTCTCCCTGGCTCCGCCCATGTCAAACAAGCTCTCATTTGCACGACAATGGTCCACGCTGCAGTCGGTGTAGTCCAGCCCTATATGTTTGAGCTGTGATTCCTCAGAGGATGAGGCAGAAGCCTCAAAACAATTCATTTGAATTGGTCACTGAATGCTTTGCTATCCGGACGAACCGAGCCGCCTCAGGGTGCATCTCGACGGCCAAGCGCCCCCTCTGTCCCCCCGGGAGCCTCGCTAGGCGCGGTTGGGGCGCGGCAGCTGGTGGACGACCTCGTGTCTGTCGTGTCCCGCCGCGTGTCGAGGTCTCTCTGTCAGTGGCGGGCAGCGAGCGAGTGACGGCGGGGCGCTTCTTCTCAAACCCCTGAGCTTTTCCCCAAGGCAAACACCGTGAGCCTTCCTGCCGCTGCCCGGCGGCGAATATGACCTCAGATCAGGAGCCCCTCTGTTCCCCCGGGAGCTAGGCACCGTCGGGGCACGGCAGCTGGTAGACGACGCACCCCGACGGTGCATAGCG
>OMKN01017607.1:0-12027 GCA_900302345.1 Melanonus zugmayeri
ACCAGGTTATAACAGAAACTAGTGCGGCCACTCTCACCTGGTCTTTAGCTTGGGTCCGACCACAGGTAAGGGTTTGATGCCCATCTTCCTCCTCAGCTTACGCAAAGCGCCACTGTCCGCAAAGCCGTAGACGGCCGACTGCCAGGTGGCATCGTGGCCACCGCCCCCCTGCGGACACACAGTGTATTACACCCACCGGCTCCGCTGGATCCCTTCAGCATTTTTATTGGACACCATTTCACAGCAGAATGAGAATTTGGTTCAATGTTTGCCCTAAATGTCCTTTGGTTCTAATACTGATTGAGAGACCCTGGGGGATTACAATAATCTACTTGTTTAACAATTATATAATTTGAATTAAATTCAGTTTGTAGAAAAATAAAAGACTACAAAAAGAATACATCTCCCAGCATGCAATGCAGGCAGACGCACATCATGATTGGCCAATCTACCTCAGCTCCAGTACTGATGGTCAGGAAGCTCTCCACTGCTGTGAGCGTTCCTGAGAAAAGAGACCAATGAATATGTGAATACACAGCTAGCCAGTAGTAGTAGTAGTAGTAGGTAGGTTAGGGTGTGGCGTATAGCCATCTGAGACTAACTGTGATTAAGGGATATACAGATAAATATGGACTTGACTTGTGACTTTACACACATGTCATTAAGGAGCAGGTAGGGGTTAGGGGGCATCTTGCTCAAGGACACCTACAGGTAGACTGTGGACATTGGGGTTCGAACCCACAACCTTTTGGCTGGGAGTAGAAGAACACCCTAAGCACTACACTACCCCCCCCCCTTTACCCTGTGTGTGTGTTTCTATACCTTTGAGCTGTCTCTGTGTGTACAGGACCCCCAGGTCAGCAGGTATGGAGTCGAAGCCACAGCTCCCGATGATGTAGACGCCCCGCTCCAGTGCCTGGCTGTGGTACTCACACTGCATACGCTCCAGGAACTACACACACACACACACACACACACTAACAATAATAATTTCGTATTGCTTGTATCATACATTAACTCCATAATATGTGTGCCAGCACAGCCATGTCTCCAGTCGGAGAATTTGGTGTCTGGCTCTGAAGGCCAACTAAATGCTACATGTTTTCCACCAACAGAGGAGTCGTAGTGGTAAACTTGTTTGCGTAAACTAGTTGCTTCATGAACTAACTCAGGTAACGCTGATGCTTTACTGAATAAATCTTAAATGCGCAGTATTATCTACGTGTGTGTCTGTGTGTGTATGTGTCTCTACCTGAGGTTCTCCACAGATGTCTATGCAGTGCGCTCCGTTCTCTATGCACGCCTTGACCACCGGCTCCCCAAAGAACCTGTACTGCAGGGGGGAGAGGGAGAGAGAGAGAGAGAGAGAGAGAGCGAGAGAGAGTTCAGTCAAGGTAGCCGTACCCACCTACCTGCTCATTCAACCAGGTGTGTGTGGGTTCTTGTGAGTTTACTTACTGGTCCCACACAGTTCAGAACCACCACCCCTTGTTGACACATGAGAGCCAGGGACTCCTCGATGGACACGTCGGCCACAATGATCTCTATGTCCGTCCGAAGTTCTGGCATGGCTACACAGCATGGGGCGGAGAAAATACTCTTATAATCACCCACCGTATGCTGTTATTATTCAGCGTACTGTTCATTTGACTTTGGGAACTTTGCAAACCACCAGAGAGCGAGAGCGCGAGAGCGAATAAGTTAGTTCAGAGACGTAATGTATATTACATTATATAACATATATATGATGATCTGGAGACATACACAGTCTGCAGGCCGTCTGCTCCAGCACCTCCTCCAGACGGGCTCTGCTCCTCCCGGCCACGGCCCACTTCAGGGCCCCGCCGCCGGCCTCCGCTGCGCAGCGGGCCGCCTCCTCCACCACGAAGCGGCCGGTGAAGCCGGACGCACCGAACACGATGAGGTGGTGCGGTCTGCCGGAGGAGGACGCTCCGGAGGACGCTCTGGAGGACGACGCCATTGGTGTTTATATCCGCGTATGATCCCACGTTATCTGACTGACTGTCAGTTCCTGGTCCCCCCGCTCTTGTTTGCGCAGGTAAACCGTGCGCCAGTCGTCAAATCGCAGACTAGAACGGATTGAAGGGCATTAAACACAAGCGGTCTACTAAACGCGTTATGAGTTGTGTTCAGAGAAGGGACTAGCGGTGAAGTTCACCGCCCTGCTGCGGCCAAGAGCGACCTCTAGTGGCCACGCGGAGGTACTACACGGGTCTGCATTATTTATATAATGTTGTATTTATTTATTTTTGTATTTATTGTGTATTTTATTTTATCTTTTTCATTTATTCTTTATCTCCTTATCTGTACTTTGTCTTCTACTATATATTGTGTTTTTAGCCTTGTACTCCCTGTAAAGCACTTTGTGACTATTGTCTGTGAAAAGTGCTTTATAAATAATCTTTATTTACTGTACTTTACTTACCCCTGAGAACCTGCAGGTCTGTTTATTGTACCTGTTTGGTTAGTCAATTTTTCAGTCCTGATTTATGTTTGTTTGGTGTTCAAGTATGTGCATGTGAAAAAAAAACCTTGGGATATTTTCCTGTTTCAGATTTGTATTGCCTTAGTGAACACATACAACACATCTGTGTGTGAGGATGCTGTGACATTGGTTATGTTAACAAGAGGTTGGTGCTAATGTATGCAAACACTGTGTCTGTTGTGTAATATAGTACATAAATAATAACTAAGCTACCAAAAAGTGCTTTTGGTCCAAGCTACATGACAACTATAACTACCATTCTAGGAAAAAAACTAGTACAAATAGCTAGAAAATACAGAAAGCACACAAATGACTGTTGACAGAACAACTTATTGGTTTAAAATGCCATGGTTAGAGACGTGGCATTGTAGGGGCTTATATATAAGCAGTAACACTGCAACACAAATCACAAAATGCAGACAAAGACAAATGATACCGTTATGGTTTAAAATGAAAAGCGATTTTAATGTTTAATTTAAACACAGGCCTTTCTATCATGCTTATTGAAATTATATCACTTTGTATTTAACCGGGAACTTTGTTGATGCAAACTTGATTCACATATATACACATATGGGCAATATTAAATTTAGCAATTTCTCATCTTGGTGTAACTTAACGGTTATACAACTTGTATGTAAAAGTATACCCATGTTGGGAGGTTCAGAGATATTTAAAATACTGCATTCATGTCACATTCATGTGTGTAAAGCCGTGTTGTTGAGATGTATACAGGCTGTACTATATTCACTGTGGTGGTAGGGAAACCGCAAGCATGTTTACATACAAAATGTACAAAGAAAATGTAAAGAAAAGTAGGAAAAACCAACATATACAAATAGAAACCAAGCGTAGGCCTGCGTTGTTTAACACTAGACAACAGACATGCTGTTGCTCTTCTAAATCTATCGGAGTTGTTCTCCATAGTACAGTACGTGCTACAATAAACCTGGACATCACATTTAATTAAATACGGGAACAACATGGCTGTGTGTGTGTGTGTGTGTGTGTGCGTGTGTGTGCACACTTTGGTCCAGAGTCTCAGTCTTCAGATAAAAACGACAATTTGTTCCAAAGTACCAGCTGATGGCTTGCATGATGTAATGCTTGCAAATGTATTTACATTCTTTGTCGCCATAGAGTCCATCGAACAGCTTCACGAAACAAACTCATCGACATTCAACGTACGTCAACATACACCTGGATGTGAATCTATACTTCCTTTGTCCTGGAAAGAAGTACTAATCTAGTACCAGGATAAGTACTATCATAAAAGGTCCAACTGACCAACCCCGCCCCGGTAGCAGTGGCAGGTGAATGCTGATCGGTTGTTCCTCAATGATCTGATGACATCGGCGTTTGTGGGTTTGGTCCGTCACCACCTCAAAGATACAGGTGTGTGTGTGTGTTTTAAGTCTGGATGGGCAGCCAGTGTCTCAGTTGGTCAAAGACCTTCCGCGCGTTGATGACGTAGAAGTCGACGTTGTGCGAGAAGTCTGTGCATATGCTGGAGTAGGTGTCCACCAGGGTGCAGTACAGGGCCGTGCCGCCGATGCTCATCACCACGGTAACCAGGCACAGCAGCAGCAGGATCAGACACGAGTCTCCGCCCACCTCATCTGCAAAGCAGGAAGCAACGGAGAAAAAGGGACCAATCGTAAGGGATCTACAATGGTAACGAGCCTGTCTCTATGCAGCCCCCTCCGCTTAGGAGAATAGACCTTTTCACAGAGAGGTCGGCGCAGGACAAACACAGGTGTCGCTTATAACACTCCTCATGGGTCTGCTACCTGCATGCACCAGGGCACGGTAGTAGATTAAACCAGTGAGGATAATGGCTGTGCTCCATTTAACCCGCCATACACACAGACCAGCAACCATGAAATACATAAATAGTTAAATAAATAATTAAATGTGGAAATAAATAAATGTGGAAATAAATAATTAAATATGGAAGTAATTAATTATTTAATTATTTAATATTGTCACATTTAACCCTCCATAGAAGGGAGGCATCAAGTCACGTCTCAATCGAATATTCACAACAAATGCTGCCTGCTGAGCAGCCCCCGAGCCCCCGGCTGAGGAGGTTTTAAAGGCAGCATAGGCGCGTCTTTCGTGGGTCAAGATCTCCCACAATCCTGTGCGCCCGCTCCACTGCTCCGACAAGGAGAAAAACAATGGCGAGCAACAGCCCAGAGTTCGTGTACAAATATAAGTTTTATTGATTTTTTTAACCTCCACCATTTTTTTTCTACCAAGAAATCGATAGTTTAGTCACTGAATATCCATTCTGTTTAGATGTATGATGCTTATTTAAGAAATTTGTTCCGACGGCAGACTTTCTGGTGACGTGACGTCATGATGCATCGCTGCCTTGGAAGTCCGTCTCAATCCAGACTCTTTACAGGCAACTTCATACAAAAACACTACAGCCTCCAAAGGACACTGCCTCTAAAGGACACTGCCTCACTAGACAGGGACACGTTGACCTTGGCCGGTGCTTTGACACACAAACACCTGTCTGCCTACTCAATGTTAATGTCATTGTCATCGGGCTACACCTGTGTCTGCCATGCTGTGACACCTCAGTGAAAAGGTCAAGTCAGTTTCAATAAGCAGAGGACAGGTGTGTCACGCCAACGATGAATCGGTGTGTCGGGTGTGATGACGGTTTTAACCTTAGAGGGGGTGAGTCATCTAAAGCTGGGGGCCACACGACACCATTTTCTAGGCAGATTTGGGAATGATTTAAAGTCGGACCAATCTCCGTAAGGGGCCGTTAACAGGAGCGATGCTGAACGTAGGCTACCTTGCTCTGCAGTGTCGTCCGGCTCGGTGAAGCGGACCTTGCGTTTGCCGTTGTGCTTCTCGACTGAGACACCGGGGGGCGGCAGACCGTCCAACGAGGCCCTCCTGCGCTTCAGGATGGACACCAGGCCGTCGGGAGCTGAGCTCTGGAGGAGAAACGGGGAACACAAAAGGAGGTGTTTAAGATAAAGCACGTTTTTAAATGTTTGCTCTGTCGGTTGGTTTCAGGCGTCCTATTTGGTGACCTGACATCTTATCGCTGACATTAATACAGTCAAACTTTGGCCAACAGCTCTCAGTGATTCATAATTTCACTGAAAGAAGAAATTAAACCCCTCTTAACCTGATTTATAATGTTAACAACAACAACAACAAGGCAGAGACATCTACACCATGCTCATATACAGCTTTAATAAAACAGGGTCATTCCCCAGCTGTCAGCTGTATATCCTCCAGCCATATGTAGGTCGGTACGTTGATATCTTACTTAACCACTGGCAGCCAGACAAACATTGATCTATCATTTTATTTTTATTTAACCTTTATTTAACCAGGATGTCCCTTGAGATTCAAATCTCTTTTTCGAGGGAGACCTGGCCAAGATAGCACACCGTTACAACATTGTAGATAGAGCATGTCAAAATCAGACAAAACACAATTAAGGAAAAATAGAGCATGTTAAAAACAGACAGGGACATCAAATACATAATACATAAATCCAGCTTAGGAATAGCAATTGCACTCTTCAGTTACACAATTTTTTATCAGAGCTTTGAACTCTCCCAGGGAGACAGGATCCTTAAGCTGCAGTGAGTTCTGGAGGTTATTCATGACCAGGGCGCAAAATAGGAGAAAGCTGCTCTACCAAGTTCACTTGTAAATCAATCACCAGAATTAAGTGAATTCTGATCATGGATCAGTTGGATCATGTTTTAGATTTGGATGATATTGTTTTCTGTGTTTTATATCTAACTAAAATGGAAGGAGTCTCTGTGTGTACGTATATGTATGTCTGTCCTTCCTCCTTTTCTCGACAACCGTTCATCCGATCGACTTCACACTTGGCGGGGGTGTGTTGCCGGGGACCCGAGGAAGCGTAGTGTCGAGTGTCAAGTTGTTTGGATGAGCGGTTCTCCAGAACGCTGCACGCAAGCAACACGGAGGCCAAGCAGTCGGCCCGTTCTGAACAGGCGCTCTCTGAACGGCATGGCGCTGGTATGAATCAAACATGGTGAATGTATGAAGTGGATTTCAGATGTGGACCATTTTCACCACTGGATTATTTAGATGCAGCAAACCAACACAAATAACTAGATTGAACATTGAGCGTAATATTGTCACTTGGTTTAAAGCCACATAAAATTAACATGGCTATGAAGAACTCTTATTATATTATAAACTAACTGCAAAATGATTGGAAATGGATTCCTGCAAGTAACAACAAAACTCATCGGCTCCTCCGCTGTGTTTTCCATTACAAAAGAAGGTGACCGCACCCTGACCAAAACCCACTTAACCCTCTATTGGATTATATAACCACGTTATTTAAGAACAGGACCAGCCCCCCCCCCCCCTCCGCCTCAGGCCAGAGGAGAGGTTGTAGCTGAATACAGAGTAGAGACTTATTGAGGGTTTTTCTCAAGTGTAGGATCGCACACTCAGCAGGGAGACCGGGTGGGACTGGACACCGTAAACACAGAGGGAGGGAGAGTGATTTGAGCGTCACTCTACTGTACGTTTCCACTCCTTTTTACATGAAAAGGCAAAGGCAAAACGGCTGACATTTTGTAAATACTTCTTTATAACATGGAACGTATTCATGACTTCCTGTTTGTTTTATCTCGGTAAGTTCAGGGAATTGAACAGATGTGAAACCAAGCCAAGTTAGTGCGTCCATATCGACAGACAGACAGATACACCAACAGACAGACAGGCATGAACAGAGCAACAGACAGAGTGACAGACAAATCAACAGATGGAAAGACAGGCAAACAGGCTGACAGACAGATAAACCAACAAACGGATAGACAGACAGGCAGGCAGACCAACAAACAGGCAGACAGAACAACAGACAGACGGACCAAAGACAAACAGATAGATAGACAGTTAGACAGACAGACATACAGTTAGACAGACAGACAATAAAACAGACAGGCAGACAGTTAGACAGACAGGCAGACAGACAGCCAGTTAGACGGACAGACAGACCAACAGACAGTAAAACACACAGTTAGACAGACAGACAGTTAGACAGACAGTGTTCCTACCCCAGACAGACAGATGGTTAGACAGACAGCTAGACCAACAGACAGACAGACAGACCAACAGAAAGACAGTTAGTCAGACAGACAGTGTTCCTACCCCAAACAGACAGACAGACAGTGTTCCTACCCCAAACAGACAGACAGACAGTGTTCCTACCCCAAACAGACAGACAGACAGTGTTCCTACCCCCTCGGCGTGAGACAGCTTCACCAGGTCCTTCTCCGAGGCCTGGGGGACCCCTGTTGGCCACTCCCCCTTCACCTCCTCCTCCTCGGGGGTCATGTCCTCACACACCTCCTCTTCTTCCTCCACCTCCTGCCCTTCCTCACACGTCTCCTCCTCCTCCTCTTCTCGTCCTCTCCTCTCTTCCTCCTCCTCCTCCTCCTCCTCTTCTCCTTCTCTCCTCTCTTCCTCCTCCTCTCCCTCCTCCTCCTCCTCCTCCCCTTCCTCCTGCTGGTCGGGGGGTTGAGGGGACCGTGGTTCTGTACGTGAGGTCAAACCTTCACCCATGGGTGCTGTTAGGGGATTAGCGTCTGGAACGAGGGACCGATAAAAAAACATTGTTTACTAAGAGATGACAACATTCTGTGTTATATGTGGACGCTTTTCTTATTTGCTTTTATTTAATATTTCCTGTACAGTTGTATGTGTGTGTGTGTGTGTGTGTGTGTGTGTGGTGTAAAGCTCTGACTATCTTGAATACATCCACATGCGTCATGTCGTGCACCTGCTCCTTGAGGTAGAGGGGGCGGAGTCTGGTTCTCGCCGCGATGCTGAGCTCTGCACTGGGCCCCTCCCACCTCCGGGTCTGACACACACTATAGTAGAGAGACACACACACACACACACACACACACACACGCACATCTGGACGATATAAATAGCTCAAACACATCTGGAAGATATGAACAGCTGGAACATACAATACATACATACAATATAAAAATGTGCACCACGCCTATATCCATAGGTCCATTTCTATAGACCTTTCTATAAAATAAAACAGATATATTCATTTATATTTACATGTATTTACAAATACTACAAGTATACGTTCTACCCTTTTTAATGAGTAGGATAATACTCTGACTGATCAAATCTGTCGATCTAATGCAGATGAAGTGAATCAGAGAGAGAAAGTGTTGAGATCTCACCTTGTCCACAGAGACAGGCCTGTTGAGATGGAGGGAGAGAGCAAGAGGGGGGGAGAGAGTGAGAGAGAGAGGAAGAGGGGGAGAGAGAGTGAGAGAGAGAGAGGAAGAGGGAGAGAAAGAGAGAGAGCGAGGAAGAGGGAGAAGGTGAGTTGAGATGGAGAGAGAGAGAGGAAGTGAGAGAGAGAGAGAGAGAGAGAGAGAGAGGATGAGAGGGAGAGAGAGAGAGAGAGTAAGTAAATAGTCATAAGTCTCATAAGTCAATTCCAGTCAATTTGTTTAATTTCCATGAAAATGTGTTGAAATGCTACCATTGGGTAGGTCCTTTGTTAAGCAGACTCAGATAGGAAAGATAAAATAATCGCTCACTTGAGACACAACTTGTGGCATTAAAACGAAACCATCTAACATCACAATCTACAAATATGACATTACAAATATTGTATATAAATATCAAAAAACGATGAGCTGAAGTAGTGATTTCGTCACAGATACTTATGATATAGGTTCCTTGTCTCATAGGAGTGACATGGGTGAGTCCCCAGGAAACGATAGAAGATAAATGGGGTTAAAATTGTAGAAAATTGCGGTAGCTTCTGCCAGGCGATAGCGATCAGGAAACAGGACATTGGCGTGAGAAGAAGCTTCCTCTGTGTGTATCAGGGCTGTGGTCTCCACGTCTCTCCACCTTTTTATAGTATCTTTATGACCTTTCAGCATTTGCCAAAAATGAAACAATGGCTAACATGGTGAATACGGTTAATGTTGCTTAGCAACAAAACATGTCACAGAATGGGAAAAACATTCTTTATTTTAGATTTGATTTTAAGCTGCTAAAGGTAAACACTGTAAATAACTTCATATTTCTTCCCATAGCTTCTGCTATATGCTGGCAGGATAGTCTAGTGTTTGGCTCCCAGCTGAAAGGTTCTGGGTTCAAACCCCAATGTCCAAAATCTACCTGCATGCACCAGCATGCTCTAAAAGGGTCTCAAATAAAGCAAAGTAGTTAAATAGTAATATCCCATTAAGCCCATTAGGGACACACAAGAACAGGCCAGCTCTTGTGATGGTTCTATTGGGTCTGGGTCTGGTTCTGGGGTCTGGGTTCTGGGTTCTGGGTTCTGGGTTCTGGGTTCTGGGTTCTGGGTTCTGGGTCTGGGTCTCCTACCTGCTGTGGGTTCTACAGAGCTGCTCCAGCGTCTCCATGTAGGTCTCACTGCTGCTGTTGGACTCTGTCCCCACAGGGTCCTGCTGAGCCTTCAGCTGGCTCTCTGGGAACAAACATGTTGAAATAAGAATGAATAGGCCTACATCCTGTCCCAAGGCTCCTTCTCCAGATTAATTCCTTCTTTCTCTTTTTCTTCCCCTTCTTTCTTTCTTTCTTTTTCTTCCCCTGTTTCTCCTTCTCCCCCCTTTCCTCCTCCCAGCCACAACCTGTCCACTAGTAGTTTTCTATTTTTCTTTCTTTCTTTCTGTCTCACCTCAAATGTGTTGGATTATAATGGGTGTTATTATCAGCGCATGTCAACGGGGCGTTTGCTGCATCCCGGTTTTTGCATAAAACGGTTCGTTCTCATGACAACAGTGTTTTGGGGGCTGCAAACTTTTGAAACCTAAAAAAATTTAAAACGCATTTTGCCGTTTTTACAAAACCGTTGTTGTGTAAACAGGGCACTCACTCTCTCTCTCTCTCTCTCTCTCTCCAATATCTGTATATGTCCCTCTTCCCCTCCCCTTTCCTCCTCCCAGCCACAACCCGTCCACTAGTCATGACGATGCTGTGCAAAGGCTGAACAGGATGAAGTGCAGTACCCCAGGTCTCCTGCAGGGCGGCGAGGTTGGACAGCAGGCGTTCGTGGTACGACTTCTCCAGCTGCAGGAACTGGATGGCCCACTGGTCTGGGAACGGTGGCAGTTAAGGTCAAAGTGAACACACACACACACAAACACACACACACTGATGATATTCACCAGCATGTTGAGAGATTAAAGGATGTGACCACTACTAAATATTGAAAAATCAGTCTGCAAATCAGTCATTCTGTAATGACTGCATTCGCCACTCGCTTCCTAAATCTCCAGACATGCTCCTCGATCGCCATTGTACCCACTGACCCAATATGTAGTGAGCTAGAGAAGCAGCTTAAAGTGGCCGTCGAATCGGCTCTGGACAAGGATACATCAGTGTATCCTTGATATAGACGCATGGCCATAAAGCGAGTCTGAAGGCTGTGATTGGCCCAGATCAGCAGCAGTCAACCGTCGTCCTTTCATGACGCTGAAGCAGCTCAGCTGTTCGCTAACTGCTGCGGCTCGTCTCCTCGAAGGTATAGTGAGCGAGCGGTAGGGAGGAGGGCGAACGTTTCGCGATTCAGTCTCTCTCCCTTTCTCTTATTTCTCTTACTTCGTCGTCGTCGTCTTAGGGGCGGTTGCCGCGGTAACGGTGTAAACCATGGCAGCTGCATACGCCCTCGGAGCTGAGAGGAAACCAGTGCCAGACCGACCGGGGAAACACCCAAACACACAGAGACCGAGGGTCATGGAGGAGCCAAACTCCACCCTATGGTACTTAACCTTAACCTTAAACATGTTACTGTTTAACTGGTACTATGCAAAGAAAAACACTACAAGTGTGCTGAAACCTGTGTCACAATTTTAAACTGTGATACTTTCCTGTCACGACGAAGCTCGCAAACCAGATTTAAGCCGACTTCCTTTCATTAATTTGAATCCCTTTTAATTCTCTTCTCGTCATTTTACCTCATTTTGATCACAATTTAACCTCGAAACAGTTTGGTTCCCACATTCCTATGACAAAGTTCGGAAAATTACGAATAAACTGCGTTAGAAATACAGACTTGACCGCTCTGAAAGGATACAGTCGTCCTTGAGGGAGTACGCCTCTGCCATCTAGACCGGAGGGAGAGGGAGAGGGAATACATTGGGTTAAACAGAGGGTTAAACACAGAGGAGATCACATACATACTAGCACTGTGTCGCACTGATACAAACATCCTTTGTGGTAACCAGAGATCTGATGTCATCACATAGAGAAGACTGAACATAATGGGACGGTCACGTGACGGCTCTGTGTGTGTGTGTGTATGTGTGTGTGAGTGTGTGTGTGTGTGTCCCTCCCTCCCTCGTTTACTCACTGACACATTCATCCACTGACTTACTGACCTTACTCCCTCCCTCACTCACTCACTCTTTCACTCACTCACTCCCTCACTCACTCATTCCCTCACTCACTCATTCCCTCACTCACTCAACTTGCTCACTTACTCATTC